>OMNN01085365.1:0-12771 GCA_900302755.1 Chromis chromis
GAGAGATGGGAGAGCTGCCCTGGAGGAGGAGAGGAGAAGAAGTCATCAATATAGATGTTTCTATTTGTATAGCCAGGGGAGGCTGACTGAGTGTTTCATATCTATGTTTGAAATTCAAACAGCAGTAAATAGGTATGGAGATGAACACGCAGCTGTATGCAGGTTGTATAAATAAATTTGATGTAAATTAAATTTTACATTTCTCGCCCCCACTTTATTACACTGACAAGCGGCTGGCATCATTGGAAAGGTCAATTCGCACGGTTACATTTGATATGTGCTACACCTCGCTGCAATAAATACTTTGAGAGCAATTCAACCGAGAAGAGGTGATTTGAAAATGGATGCAAAGTGTATCCACCAGGCTGCAATGTTAATACACTGCTACTAGGGGAGACTGATTATCAGCCTGGCTGATTTTCGGCATATTTCTGAATGTCGTAATGTCTTTTGTACTGATTCCAGATGAACTGATTTACCAATGTGCTTCTCAATGTCCTGTTCACAGCACTATCTAATTGGTTACACGTCATGAGTAATACACTATATTGCCAAAAGTATTGCCCCCCCTGCCTTCACACGCACATGAACTTTAATGACATCCCATTCTTAATCCATAGGGTTTAATATGGAGTTGGCCCACCCTTTGCAGCTATAACAGCCTCAACTCTTCTGGGGAGGCTTTCCACAAGGTTTATGAGTGTTTATGGGAATCTTTGACCATCTTCCAGAAGTGCATTTGTGAGGTCAGACACTGATGTTGGACCAGAAGGCCTGGCTCTCAGTCTCTGCTCTAATTCATCCCAAAGGTGTTCTGTTGGGTTGAGGTCAGGACTCTGTGCAGTCCAGTCAAGTTCCTCCACACCAAACTGGCTCATCCATGTCTTTATTGACCTGCTTTGTGCTCTGGTGGCAGCCATGTTGGAACAGGAAGGGGTCATCCCCAAACTGTTCCCTCAAAGGTGGGAGCATGAAATTGTCCAAAATGTCTTGGTATGTTGAAGAATTAATGTAATTAATGCAGTCTGCATGCCTAGGAGCTTGATTTTATACACCTGTGGCCATGGAAGTGATTGGAACCCCTGAATTCAATTATTTGGAGGGGTGTCCCAATACTTTTGGCAATATAGTGTAGCCTATCAACACTGAAGGATGAGTGTTGAAATGCTGTCTTTTACTTAAACATGTAAAGTCTGTATCTCAATTTTGATGCCAATAATTAAATTTTTACTGCAAAAGCATATCCAAATATTATCTATTGCTCTCCATGATTACTAATAATGTGTGTCCAATCTGAAAAACAATATATCAGTCTAAATGGGTGTAGTTTTGAACAGCAAATGTTTTAATGTCAAATAGTTTCCTGCATTCATGCGACATTTCATGCACCAACTGATGCCTTTTCTACATCAATTTATGTTGGAAATGTCTTTATTTATAAGAAGGAAAGCATGAAACAGACACACAATTCCAAATGCTTTCTGCAGTTTCAACTATCTTCTGTATGTGGAAACCACCTAAATGGTACAAAATCAAAAAACAGCCAATCTGGCGACACTGGAGGTGACACTCCTCATCAAAAACCTTTTTGCGCCTTGAATGGCTGCTGACCTGTTGTGGTGTGTTATGGTTTTAGGGTCAGTACCTGTGTGTGAGTGTGGGAGGCTCCCAGGGGCCCGCTGGAGGAGGTGGAGCTGTAGGGGTCACAGGGGCTGGTGAGGGGGCTGTTGCTATAGCGATGGAAAGGAGGCGGATGGCCGAAGGACGAATCAGAAAAAGTGAGCGCCTCCGGACACTGAGGGTCGCCCTCCACACTGAGAGAGAGAAAGAGAGAGAGATAAAGAGGGTTATTCATCTGCTGATGCTGCTCATAGAAGGTCAAACTGTTTGTTTCCTGTCATGCCAGAAGAAACAGAGACACAAAGAAGTAAACGGTGGGAGAAAAACAATAGCATGGACAGGTGAGGGAATGGAAAGTTGATCCAAATAACAGAGAACAGAATTAGGACGAGGCGGCTGACGAGGAGGAAGGATGGATAGAAGATGAAAGTAACAGAGATGGAGAAGAAGAGGCGATGATAGAAAGGAAACACAACAAGAAGAGGAGTAGAAGAAGAGAGTGGTGGCAAAGGGGGAGAAAAAATGGTAGAAGACAAGTCAACAACCAAACAAATGAACCGGGTCCAAATCAGACTAAACCAGAACAAACCAGAATAGACTCAAGGATGAATCAAATGAGACAAAGTGAACTGAACAAACCAGACAAAGTGGAAGAAACCCCCCAAATAGATCAACTCAGACTTAACTGGAATGAATCGGACTAGACTGGAACAAACCAGACAAAGTCAAACAAAAAAGACCAAATCAGACTAAACTGGAACAAACCAAACAAGACTCATTGGAGGGATAAAATAAGACAAAGAGAATTCAACCACAAAAAGAGGAATAAACCAGACAACCAAACTACACCAAACTAGACAAACTGAATTAATCTATGGATTAGCTAGACTAACTTGGACTAAGGAATAATAAGGAGAATCAACTGGTCCAATTGAGATCAACTCAACCAAACATATAGATTGAACTATATCACACCAAACTATATCAAACCAGACAAACCATTCTAATTGGATCACTTTAGATTAAACTGAACCGAACCAGACTGGAGAGACCAGACTTTATTTGAACAAACTAACAAACAAAACAAAGGACTAAACTGAACCAAACAGGCTTATTGGATCAACCGGACCATCTGCACCAAGCAGGGATAAACTGTAGCCCAAACTACACTAAATGGGTCCAAACCAGATCAAACTAGTATCAATGAAGGAGTATATCAAGACAAAGTCAGCTTAACAAGAAATACTGAAAGAGACTATAATAAACTAGACCAAACCAGACAAACTACAAACAAACACACCAAACCGGATCAATCTAGACTAAATTGGACAAAAAACCCACAAAGATGGATTTACTTGAACAAACAACTTGAACCAGACTAAACTGAACCAAATCAGCAAAACAATATAACCAAACAAACTGCCAGACGCATAAACCAGACTAAGCTAAACACATTGAATGAATCAAATGATAAAAAGTGAATTTAACCTGAAAAAAATGGAATATTCTAAAATAAACTGGCCCAAAACAGAAAACTAGAGCAAACGGATAGGCTGGACCATACCAGACAAAACCGGACGAAACTAGTCAAAACCAGACAAACTGGACTAAACTATACTAACTCAATCAATGTAGGCAAAATGGGACTAAACCAAATTGGACCAAACCAGACTAAGCTGGACTAAACTAGACTCAGTGATAAGCCAAATGAAACAAAGTCAACAAAGCAGAGTCAAACTGGACCAGAACAACCTAGAACATGAAACTGTACCAAAAGGTAGACCAAGTGGGTCTTACTGGACTTAACTGTGCCAAAGCAGAGATGTGTGATAGAATTCAGTCTGATCCAAACCAAACACGACTAAACTGGCAGAAAACGTGGATTAAACTGGAAAAACAATGAACCGGACTAAAGTGGATCAGTTACCGGAAAGAAACCAAAATAAACCAAATGAAAGTAGACTCAATCTAACCAGAGCAAAAACACAAACCGCACCAAACCAAACTGGACTAATTCTGGATCAAACCAGACAAGGATGGAAATAGACTAAACTGGATCAAACTGGACCAGAATAAACCAGTCAGCTGACTGCTAAACATCATTCATTATTTCAACATCCTTTAGAGAGACACTCCCAGCAGCTCCGCCCGGCACGAAGACTACTGCTAAGAGAAACATTGAGAGCGATAGGTGATCAATCAACTTATTGATGAATCGAGGAGCAGATGAGAGAGGAGAAAAGAGGAGGAATCTGTGTGATGGATAGTTTGTGCTTTTCATCATCAAAAAGGCTCTTCAGTTTTAATCTAAGACACCCGTGAAGCTGGCAGGGAAGCTAACGTGGGCACTGCCAAGCTAACACACACATATACACACACACACACATACACACACACACACACACATAGTCACATGAGGGTGACTCACGGCTAACAGCCATGTGTGTCTATGTGTGAATGTGTGTGTGTGTGGGCGTACAGTGTGTGTGCGAATGTGGGTGTTCAGTGTGTTGTGTTTGTTTGAGAGGCACAGCATGAGTGTGTGGGAGACAATGTGTGCGCGTGTTTGTGCAGCTATCTTTGCGAGGACAGATTTGAGCGTTAGACCTTGAAAGTGAGGACATTTTATTGAAGGTGAGGACGTTTAAAGGGCTGCCTGAGGGTTTAGACTTGGTTTCAGGGTTCAGGTTACAATCGGGGTTTAAGTTTGCGTCACAACTGAGGTCTGTGATGGTTAACCTTTTCCAACCCGGGACCACAACACAAACAGTATGTGTTTTTAAAATCACACCCCCAATGCCATTTTTAGAAGGTTGCCAAGTTTGGCACACTCGCGGAAGATTCCTCCTGGTGTGATGAAAACGGATGCAGCTTTGATGTGCGACGTCAGATTTTGTAAAGTTGCACTTGAGAATTTGTCCAAATGGTTCAGTAATATCACTGACTCACTGTTATAAGGCTGTTATTTTTCTCTAATTTACAGTTCTGATCAGCCGGAAGTATAATTGCCATGTTTTTCTTTAGTTATTCAGATCTCCCTCTGACCTGGTAATAAGGACAAAGTGATTAAATGTGTTTTAAAATTCTACTAAATGTGTCTTCGATCCCTACAGGTGTGACTGGCTGGATTTGGGGATGCTATTTCCAGTGGCGCCCCCTGGGGGATGAATTTCAGGAATTCTTTTAATGCTCTTTTAGAATGGAGGCTGGTTGAAAACTGTGTTAATACGGAAGTAATTGAATGGTAAATGGTAAATGGTCTGAACTTATATAGCGCCTTTTTGTACCTTAGCAGTACCCAAGGCGCTTTAGGTTTTAGTTTAGGAAACACAACTACTTGGTTAAGTTTAGGCATTGAAACCACTTTAAAAAAAGACTATTTGGTCAAGTTTGCCCACCAAAACTACTTGGCTGAATTCAGACACAGAAAATACTTAAGTTTAGACACTGAAAGAAACTATTTGGTCCAATTTAGGTAACCACTCTACACCAGTTTTGGTTAATGGTCTGCACTGATATAGCACCTTTTTGTACCTTAGCAGTACCCAAGGCGCTTTACAATGTGTTTCTCATTCACACATTCACACACCAATGGCGACAGAGCTGCCATGCTAGGTGCTAAAGTGCCATTGGGAGCAACTTCAGGTTCAGTGTCTTGCCCAAGGACACTTCGGCATGTGGGGGGGACCGGGGATCGAACCGCCAACCTTGCCATCAGTGGACAACCCGCTCTACCACCTGAGCCACCCTAATTAAGGAAGTTGTTGCCGTACTGTGCTGTGCTTAAATGCATGCTATCTCTTATGTTATTGGATGGGCCACACAGCTGTCTGGCTCCTCCATCAAATGCTGCTTTCACTTGCAATCGGACGTCTTGGTTGCATACACTGAAAATTTTAGTGTGTTAGCAGCGTCGCTTCACAGCTAGAAGATCCCCGGTTCGCGTCCCGGTTAGAACGCCTGGGATCTTTCTGTGTGGAGTTTGCATGTTCTCCCTGTGCAGTGTGGGTTTTCCCCAGGTTCTCCAGCTTCCTCCCACAGTCCAAAAACATGCTGAGGTTAATTAATGATTCTAGATTGTCCGTAGGTGTGAATGAGAGTGTGCTTGGTTGTCTGTCTCTATGTGTAGCCCTGTGATAGACACCTACAGAGGATTAAGTGGTGTATAGATAATGGATGGATGGATGGATGAATCAACTTGACCTATCAGATCCCACAGAGATGGGATTTCAGGGGCGGATGTAATTCCAGTTCTATGATTGTATAGGACAGAACACTAGAGGTTTTCTATGTTAGCCTATGTGGTGAATTTTACGTTGTTGTTGGTGACAGCTACTGGATGAGGACACTGAGAGGGCAGAAAAATGGTGCTCAGTCTCCTCTTCAAGCTCAACCAATCAGCAATTAGACCAACGTGTTACTTTGTCAAGGCCGCTCAGAAGTACCTACCCTGGAGTAGGTAATGATTTCTCCGCTACTAACAGCCCTGAAAAAGGAGGTGGTTCTTACAGTCTGCACATGCACAAAGGTTCAGGCCACCCTAAAGAGATGCTCAAGTTCCTGCAGTGGAAAATGGCCTCATGTTAATGTGTTAAAGCGCAACGAACGAAAAACAAGCTGTGCCTACAGGTACAGACTTTTAAAAATGCTAGCTGAGATAAAATGCTGCCAGTACTCAACCCATCAGAAACACTAAAGCACTGAAAGCCCGCAGTTGAAGTTCTTATACTTCGGCACAAACCTCTGAGCAGGGACATTTTGGAGGGTGAAACAATTTCCCAGCAGCTAAATTTAGACTCTGGTCCCTGTAGCGGAATTGACCCTAAAGGAGGCAACTGGACTCACTGTCATGATCATGAAACCAGTTAGTAACATGGTGCATTATCCTGTCAGAAGCTGTCACTAGAGGATGGTAAACTGTGGCCATAAAGAGACGTACAAGGGACCCAAAGTGTGTCAGAAGCAAACATCATCACAAGGGATATTGGATTTTCAGCAGTTTACCAGTCATTGGTGTTTCTTTAACCGAACGTTTTTCCATCTTTAACTGGTGGATAACTGCATGAATAAGCAGGTGTTCCTAATAAAGTGCTCACTCAGTCTGTGTCCCCACAACATGAGTAATACAAACACACAAACACACACACACACAGCAGAGAAATGGCTGCACTCATAAATCCCAGCGCGACTGCAGTAAAAACTGAGAGGAAGCTACTCTAGATAATTGCTAACTGTCTTTGCTTTCCAAATCCTCTCATCCTCATCATCGTTCTTATCTCCTCTCCGTCACTACCTCTGCTTCCCCCACTATTTCTCCCAATTCCCCTCCTATCACTTCTCATCCTTACCTCCATACTTCTTCTCCTCTCCTCCCCATCAACTCCTTTCCTTTCCTCTGTCCTCCATTCCTGTCTTTTCCTTCTCACATATAGAAGGTATATCATCATATTTCCTCCCCTCTCCTCTCACATCATCTTATCTTGCATTCCCCTTTACATATTCTGTCCTTTCCCCCCTTCTCCTTCCTTTTACTTGCTCTCCTCTCCTCTCCTCTCCTCAGCCAGCTGATGCTGAGCCAGCTGCAGGGTTGAACTGAGGAGAGGTGTGTTTGATTTATACCCCAGCCGTGCACTGAGCTGCACACTGCCAGCCTCCTCTGGCAGGCCGCTTTTTGCTGAGGTCACGCAGTAAACTTCAGACGACCCGGCATTGGAGAGCCATCACATCTCTGCCAGATTCTACTTTATAAAGTTCTGTACTTGAAAGTTGCTCATGCTAATCACATTACATCACTGGAATGAGCTGCAGTGGGTATGATACTTACATTTGTGACTATTTTTTTTCTGCAAAATTCATTAGATGTCCCAAATAAATAGAGCTTAGAAAAAATGAGCAGAAGCTAGAGGAGCCACAAGTGGTCTGCCCCATGTTTTGTCTGTCAGGCTCATGAGCTATGTGATAAGGGGGTAAGAATAACTACCAGGGACTCCCCACTAGTGAGAATTGAGGAAGCCTCTTGGATGAGAAGTGAAACATCTTCAAGAACCAAAGAGAGAAATGCAGTTGAGATCCACTGACGCATTAGGATTACTGTGACCTGGATGACTGAGAATCGACACAGCCACTTTCCCTGGTTGCACCGATGCGCCTGACATTTAGCAGGTCTGTCTGCGTGCGTCTCGAGGCAGCCGAGCCGGGTAAATAAAATCACTCAGTCGGCGCTGAGGTAAATCTGACATCGGAGTGCCTTATTCTATGCTTTCAATTAACTTTAAAGTCTAGTGACATTTGTAGATTGTCTATTGATGCATGAAAGGCATTTAGGGACGTTCGATGTATTCTAGCCTCAACCAATGTATGTATGTGAGGTGTTAGTAAATTGTAGCTTAAGAAAACAACTTGGGTTACACTCTCCTCCATCTAAACTGCATCACTCTCTGCATGCATCAGTCACACCACGCCACCCACAACCACAAGTAAATTCTCAGCCTGTGGGAAACACTGAGATAGGATAAAACAGCCAACATTATGCAATTATTACAGAGTGCAGCCAAGCGATGGATGGGAATAGAGGTTCTGGATTTTTAAAAAAAGCACGATGTCTCCTAGAAACTGATCCTGCGCCGTGACAGGTGCGTGGCCGGCAGAGCAGCCCCCGTCCCTGCAGCGTTTTAGCACCAGGCAGCAACAAACTGAAGCAGCGAGGAGTCAGAAATGATAATAATAGTCACTAAGGCCAATAATATAGCCAAAGCTATGTCTTATATATGTATATATACACACTATATTGCCAAAAGTATTGGGACGTCTGCCTTTACATGCACATGAACTTTAATGACATCCCATTCTTATTCTGTAGGGTTTAATATGGAGTTGGTCCACTCTTTTGCAGCTATAACAGCCTCAACTCTTCTGGGAAGGCTTTCCACAAGGTTTAGGAGTGTGTTTATGGGAATCTTTCACCATTCTTCCAGAAGTGCATTTGTGAGGTCAGGCACTGATGTTGGACCAGAAGGCCTGGCTCTCAGTCTCCACTCTAATTAATCCGAAAGGTGTTCTATGGGGTTGAGGTCAGGACTCTGTGCAGGACAGTCAAGTTCCTCCACACCAAACTGGCTCATCCATGTCTTTATTGACCTTGCTTTATGCACTGGTGCACATGTTGGAACAGGAAGGGGCCATCCCCAAACTGTTCCCACAAAGGTGGGAGCATGAAATTGTCCAAAATGTCTTGGGATGAGTTCCTTTCACAAATGTTTGTAGAAGCAGTCTGCATGCCTACGTGCTTGATTTTATACACCCGTGCCCACTGAAGTGATTGGAACACAATCTATCTATGCACACAGTATATATATAGTAAAAGCTCCCACTACCGTATACTAACTTTAAGTCTAAGATCATCCTGAAGAAAAAGAAGGACACATTTATCTGCAGCTTTACTCCTGTTAACAGTCATTTACATGATGTCTTAAAATGTATCAGTCAGCATCAAAAAGCTTGATGGAAACTTTTAAATGCAAAAGGTACACACACTAGCGCAATTATTGAGCCCAGTCTACACCACCGCAGAGCGATCCTGCACAAATCTACTTTTACAGCCACAAGAACACAATGCCAGTAGGTAGAATCCAGCACAGTCACTGTATATATAAACCTGCTGCAGCATGCAAACATGACGACACTCACATGTAAACCTTGGCTCTGCTCGGCAGCTTGTTTTTCCTGTGAAGCCACATGAGTCCAGGGGAGACTCACACACACACACACACATACACAAACATACACACACACTAAGCAGGTTCAATACAGCTTTTCATATTTACTCTTCCGTCTGATCTATATCTGCTATTCCTTTCAGAAGGGAATCTAATTTTCATTCACACACAGGAAAACACACTTAACCACACACTGCGGTTCTGTTCCTGCATTCATAGCCAGGGGCGGTAACTAACAACACACTGGTAGCGACAACACACACGCACACACATACGCACACACAACAAGCTGATTGGAAAACAAACTGCTGTGCTATCTGATTTATGTGGGTTACAGTGTCAAAGTAATGAAGCCACTTCCCACACAAACACACGCTGATACACCCATGCAGTTAATAAAAGAACACACACACACACACACACGCACATGTACACACAAACACAGACACACACACACACACACACAAACACACGCTGATACACCCATGCAGTTAATAAAAGACACACATACACACACACACAAACACACACACGCACGCACATGTACACACAAACACACGCACACACAGACACACACATGCACATGTACACACAAACACACACGCGCACACTGCTTCCTACGACACACAGTCGACTCCACCAACGGACCGAGAATATAAAGGCAATCCGCTGCCCACACGGAACAGGAATCTTGAAATATTCACATCAGGCAGCACCGAGTCGATTCTCAGTGGCACCTCCACATTTCCAAGACACGAAGAGTCATTTTAACCCCTGATTTCACAAACCACTATTTGATGTTTAATAACTGCTTATGTAAAATGCACAGAACTATGGTTAACTGACACTTTTACACTTAAAACAAATGTGAAAAAATTATTGGACTGGTCTATAGAAAAAAATGGGACATAAAACGGAGAATTTGTTTGGAAGAAATCATGTTTTTAATGCATTCAAAAATGTGATGTCATTGTCATATATTTTTTCTTGCTATTATGACAGTAACTTTAAATGACTTTAAATGTCCACAAGGAGCATTCAATTGTAATAAAAATAGAAGGAGGATACTTTTATTAAAGCGGCCTTATTATGCAAAACCCAGTTTGTCATCCAGTCCATCCCCTTATTTATTTATTTCCCCACAGATCAGTAAGTGTGTCTCCAAACAAGCAGTCCAGGTTTGCAGGCTGTTGTGATGTCACAACAGGATAAGCACAAACCCTGGCTGGCTCCTCCTCATCTGGGCTCCTGAATTTAAAACTACAGACCCTGAAACATGGCTAAAACCAGGTATGGCGGATGAGACTCAAATAAAATATGAGGACTCCCCTGCTACTCTTTGTTAAATTGTGTTTAACAGCTTGGATTTAGGAAAATAATGTGAGATGTATGCTTGTTTGAAAGCTTGGCATATTTCATTCAACACCAACAGTGTGTTAACTCCCATGACACAACTGACACTGACATCCTTCAGGTCACTCTCATGGGAGACCCTCCGCCCCACCCTACACGGCTGCTAGGTATCATCATAATTATAAGGTGCTTTGCTCGTTGTCAGCCAATTAAAAGGCAGTTATCAGTTGTCGTCAGCCCAGAGATACCGCCAATGGCCTAATGGCCTTGTAGTAGGTTCCTGCATGGGCTTGGAAGCCAACTCATTTCATGGTTGTGGTACTGGACTTTTGCTTTTGCTTTTGTTTTTACTCACTATTTGGTACAATTTTCAGTTGCTGAACAGTTAAGTTTAGGAACCACAACTACTTGGTTAAGTTTAGGCATTAAAACCACATTTAAAAAAAGACTATTTGGTCAAGTTTGCCCACCAAAACTACTTGGCTGAATTCAGACGCAGAAAATACTTAAATTTAGACACCAAAAGAAACTATTTGGTCCAATTTAGGTAACCACTCTACACCAGTTTTGGTAAATGGTCTGCATTTATATAGCGCCTTCTTCTACCTTAGTGGTACCCAAGGCGCTTTACAATGTGTTTCACATTCACCCATTCACACACCAATGGTGACAGAGCTGCCATGCAAGGCGCTAATCTGCCATTGGGAGCAACTTCGGGTTCAGTGTCTTGCCCAAGGACACTTCGGCATGTGGGGGGGGACCGGGGATCGAACCGCCAACCTTGCCATTAGTGGACAACCCGCTCTACCACCTGAGCCACAGCCGCCCTATAACTTCAGTTTACATTCTCATGTGACAAAGCAGCTACAAGTATAGGATCACCTGTCAAATCTCATAAAAACCTTTAAAAGTTTGGTGCCTTTGCATCAAAATAAGGTTTAAAAAGCAATTATCCCGATGGATTTCTTCCTGTTTGTTTCTTCTAGTGCTTGAGTCGGTGCAACAACACTGCACAAAACATCAACAGTCAATCCTGCCGGTGGGTTTTGTGGTTCAGAGGGTTAAGAAATAAAACTCTCTCTTGTCGGTGCACGTCTCTGTCATATGTGAGCATCCAGGGGACAGCCGCTATTTGTTATTTCCACTAAAGGAAACAATCAATTTGAGCTTCCTCTTGTATATTTCTGTCTCTATTTTAGTCTGACAGCATCCTCTAAACAACAGAATGTGGCCTGTTTGGAAAAATCAGTCAAACTGCAGTGGAAAATGTCACATTAAGATAACATTCACAGTAACTCCAAGTGTTAACAGTGCTGTGACGGGTTGGAGGAGGAATGTGAGAGTTATAATGAGGACAATATGCAGCTCACAGACTGAGGAAGACGTAAACAACCAACAGGGGGTCTGCAGTGAAACCAGACAGCAAAAAATAAAACCTACCTAAAATAAACTGTGCTGACACTCACAGGGAAGGTAATCAGGTTTCATTTGTGTTGCATGTTTTACAAAGATAGGTAACTCATTTATTTTACAAATAATTAAAATAGCTTAAGACGACTTTACTGTGTTTTAGCACAATAATAAGTAGAAAAATAAAAGTAGAGCACAATTTAAGACGAATAATAATGAGGGAGATAATTAGAAAGCTTCAGTGCAGAACTTCTAAGTATTATATGTTGCCCAGGTTAATACAGAAAATGGACAGAAATAATACAATAACAACAATTCAACAAAACAAAACGACAGTAATGACAACAATAAAGACAACAACAATACTAGCAACAAGAATACTAACATTAACAATAATACTAACAACAGTAATAACAACAATAACAACAGCAATACTAGCAACAATAACAATACTAACAACAATAATAACTGCAACAACAACAACAAAAACCACAACACAACCGCAAAAGCCACAACACAACAACAAAAACCACAACACAACAGCAAAAGCCACAACACAACAGCAAAAGCCACAACGCAAAAGCAAAAGCAACAACACAACAACAAAAGCCACAACACAACTGCAAAAGCCACAACGCAACCGCAAAAGCCACAACACAACAATAAAAGCCAC
>OMNN01085389.1:0-42962 GCA_900302755.1 Chromis chromis
CGCTGCGGTCGTCATGGTGGTGGTGGTGAAGATGGGGATGGAGGACAGGCCTGTCAACAAGAGCCGCGGAGAACAATGGGAAATGGGAAAAAGAGACGTTAAAGTATGTCGAGCCTGCGGTCCTGAGATTTCCCATTCAAGACCCATAAAACCTTTGATAAATCACCTCATGAATAACTTAAAACCCCCTTTCATTTTATAAATCCCCACACACTCCTGTTAAGTCCACACTGTATTACCATAATTGGTGAAGCGAATATTCTCGTCCTCTGGCTTCTTCACGGAGATGCTGGTGTCTTTGGAGGCCTTTAACTGTTTCAGCAGGGACCCCACGATGTCCTCCACGGTGTATCTGGTGTCTACAATAAACAAGAGGTACAGCCACTCAGGACAAGGCCTCGGAGGAGCACTCTGAAGCAAATACAGGGCTGAAGCTTCTTTAATGCTACAATGGATATATCAGACAGCCACCGTTGGATGACAGGTGGAGCGTCTCCACGGACCACTTGTCCTCCAACCATCGCTTGTCCGGCTTTTTTCCAGATGAATCGCTCTCATAACATTCGCCACAGATGTTTGCTTTACAGGCCATGGAGGAGCAGCTCATAACTGCACCCGTCGCCCCACGTGAAGGGCATGAAGGACGCTAAACGGTACTCGTAAAAAAAATAGAAAACAAAAAAGGTAGAGGAAGGGAGGAAGGAGGAGGAGGCTGGTGTTTGGGTCAGTACAAAAGTAGTGCAAAGGACTAGTTGTGGCAGAGCAACCCAGTACTTTAGAGCTAAATTCATATTATATGCCTCATAAGAAAAATTCAGCACTTAGAAAATGTGGAAATTTGTCATAACTTTGATTAGAGCACAAGGTAACTCTTTTAACAAACCTTTAAGAAATGAGGAAAACCCCAGTAACTCACTTTTAGCTGTTGTTCAGTGATTGACAGCATATGAATACAGCCAATGTGAGAGTAACAGCAGGTTCCTTTACCATTTAGAGTTTTGTTGGGCACACTTCTAATGTTCTCACTGTCACACATCGTTCTTTAACCGTACAGGAGATGCTAAGCACAAGCCAACAATCTCACTGGCATATAACCACTGAAATGACTTCCCCTGGCTCCGACGAACAACAAATACTTCACTGAAAGTCTAAGCAGAGGCAAAAAAAAAACCTTCTCGTGGTGCTGTGTTTTTTAATAAACAGGCAAGCAAGAGATTAAGTTGGCACTGAACAGAAAAATTAAAAATAAAACATTCAGTGCTTCACGATATTATGAGCCAAATAAAAAAGAAGTAGAAAGCACTCAGACTGCCATGCCTCTGCCAAGGATGCACAGTCCTCTGAATGTTGCTGTTTTAATAAAGGAAATGTTTAGTTAAGTTTTTAACCTACATTCAGATGATGGTTTTTGGAGAACAATCCTTCTGTAAAAGGATCAATCGTCAAAAGTTTCACAGAGTTATGGCCGTTTAAATGAAGTTTATACGCAGGTACCACTTGACTGCTTTGAAGAATAATGATGTGAAACAGGCCACACCTACTCAAGCTTAGAAGTTGGAATGTAGAATATAAAAAATATGTTGAATTTAGTGAAGACCGGAACTGAGAGAAGTAAAAAACTAGTAGAAACTTTAAAGATCTGTGTGGGACTAATTAATCTAGGACGGATTCATTTTTGCCTGACTCGCAGTCCAAGAGTAATGAGTGATAAATGAAAAGTACTTTAAAAGGTGATGTGGCGGCTTATTCGGCATAAAAAAAGTAGGTCTTCTTTGGCCAAGGGCCTGAATTATTTCCCAGTTTCTTTTAAATCTGTTCGGTATTCTTTGACACATCCTGCTCGCTAAAAGACAAACGGAACAAGTACATATATTTCTGCTCTCATCAAAAGAAAACTCTCACCTGGTTTGAAGTGGGCCTCAACAAAGGCCAGGATGGAGTTGCTGGGCGCCAGGTTGCGGACACGCACGCTCATGAAGTCTTTGTGCACCTCTGACTTCCTGAACAACTCGTTGAGCTGATGAAGAGAGAGAGTGGGAGGAGAGGAAGGGGACAGAGAGAAGAGATGATAAATGAGGCCGGTAATGAGCTCGGCGCTATCATAGCAGCGAGTCCAATTCCTCAAGACTGTACACTATCTCCGAGGAAGAAAAAGGCTGCTTCTCAAATTGGGGGTGCAGAGAAGAAACCCATTGGGTGTGGGTTGCACAAATTGACATTTAGCTGCTACCGTGGCATTAATTATAGGAACAAGTTTTTCAGGAGGAGCCCAGATAAATGTCGCGCTACCCTGACATTCTGATTGGTTTTGCTTGTGATGCCTCTGCTGAGTGCATGTTGTTACAGCCTGAAGAGTTCTGTAAGGAGGCTGGTTAAAAATCACTGGAGCCACGGGGCCCGCTAACCCACTTTAGCGCAGCGTCCTCTGAGTGGCCACTTCTATTGTTTCCAGAGAGCGCTCCTCCACAATCCACGTCTGCATCTCAGACGTTTTACTAAAGCCGTCACGGTTCACTAAATGCCATCTTTAAACAAAAATGCCCCACTTCTTCAGCATACTCAGAGGGAACCCTTGTGATTTGTGTAGAAATAACTTTTGTGCCTGCGTTTAACATTCTGTCTATCGTGGAGTTCTCAGACACTAACGAAGCTGCTGATTGGGTCAGAGAGACTAATGATTCAGTACACTTTGTTAAGCTTCAGAATTCAGGGATTATTTCCTTCATGTACTCAACGTGTCTAATTTGTGGGCTGAGGTGTGACAGCAAAGTAGAAAAGTAAAATCCTCCAAAGCTGGCTTAGGGATGAACATCACGGTGGACACACTGACTCAGAAACCTCCCGATCTGTCGTCACTCTGCTCTTTCTTTCGAATGTCCTAATGTAATGATAATAATAATGCATTGCTTTTATATTGCGCTTTTCTGTCTTTTGGACTCTCAAAGACGCTTTACATTGCATTATTCATTCACTCCATACTGGTAAGCTACATATGTAGCCACAGCTGTCCTGGGGTAGACTGATGGAAGCCAGGCTGCCAATCTGCACCATCGGCCCCTCCGACCACCACCAACCACTCACTCTCACATTGCATTCACCCAGGCTTCCTGGTGTTCCCTCACGGTCTCCCATCCAGGTACTGACCAGGCCCTACCCTGCTTAGCTTCCCAGATCTGACGGGATCAGGCATCCACAAGGTGGTTTGGCCATAAAAGAAGATGTATCGACTAATCATAACCAATCGCCGTGTTGTCAAGGAAATGTCCTGCGGCTTGATTCTTTTCCTGCTGTGTATCGGTGTAAGTGCGTCGTGTGTGTGTGTGTGTCCGTGGCTGTATGAGCTCAGAGGGTGTGCTGGAAGATGAAGAAGGGGTGTTTGCTGTCAAGTGGCACACCAGGCTTCAGAGACACACAGGCTGAGAGCGCTAACGAGCACACGCACGCACAAATCGCTGTAAGGTAGCAGATTAGGTCCCAGTGGGGGCTGGTGACACTGATTCAACAGCTGGTACATGTGTACTGTGTACACAGACACACACAAGTTCCCATTTCATCAGAGGAGCGAGGCCCTGGCTTAACAACAGAGACATTTGTTCAAAGGTCTGAGCTCAACAGAGAAACGGACAGCGGAGGAATTCAACCAGGCTAAAACCCACAAGAGCCAAACTGTGATTACTGTACAGGCTCGGTGCCTGACCAGGCTTTGGCTTGCTAACAGCCACTGGCATCGTGGCCGTCCAAACTTAGGAGACTCATATCCAGAAGAAGGGCTTGATTTTTCAAATAGCTGAAAAATCTTAATTAATCTCACATGAGAAGCTGCTTTCGAATGTGAAGTGTTTGGCAAGCAATCGACAAATTAGTCTTTGCACAAGTCTGCAGAGAGCTGTTAGTTATTTTATGGTTGTCTTATTAAGCTTAAACAGTTTCTCTCTGTGCAAACTCAGCCCTAATTCTTTGAAAATTCTTAATTAAACAGCAGTATATATGAGGAAAGTGTTAGTCCTGACATCATCAGAATTCCTATTTCGATGTTAACCCTCTAAGCTCCGTTTTTACTCTTTACTGTGAGCTCCTTTTTCACTGCAGTCTAAAGTTACAAGGTTACAATTTCATTTAGCAGACGCTTTTATCCAAAGCGACATACATAGGTAGGTAGGCGGGGCAGCATTAAGGACCTTGCCTAAGGGTCCTCACTGGATACCTGCACCCTGACCGGGATTTGAACCACCAATCTCCCATGCCAAGGTCTGGGGTGTTAGTCACTGAGCTATCCAGCTGCTGTATTAATATTCTCCGCTCTTCCTAAATTTCTGTGTTAAAACTGAACTATTAGCAGCTAGTTACTGAGTGAACAGCTGAATCTTCCCATTTTTTTTTAGTTTAGTAAACCATCCAGGGAAAAAGGCAAAAACATACAGCTCTTTCACTGGCTTGTGTAGAGAGACCACATTTAAACAGTAGGCGTAATGGTGCAGCAAACCTGACAGCTTGAGGCCTCGCTCCCCAACCTGGGTGTCATAGCCATGGGGCATCCTGAGGATAGCATCATGGATGCCTGCAAGACGCGCAACTTGGTACACCTCCTCTGGTGTAGCATTGATGTTCCCGTACTGCAGGTTGTAGAAGATGGTGTTGTGGAACAGAACAGCATCCTGACAACAACAGAGTTAGAGACAAAAAATGAGGCTTCAGAGAATGTTTTTTTTTTTATTGCAGCAGAGAGAGAAACAGAGGACTGCAGATATGAAGACAAGGATATGAAGGAGAAAGAGAAAGAACGCAAATGAGAAAAATATGTTCTTGTACCATCTGTTCAGATCAGCCTCTGAGCTCACTGCAGTAAAAACCTAACTGAATACAGCTTATCTCTAATGCTATTGTTAACTATTAATGTTACATTGTTCTATGCTGCCCCCTTGTTGTGCATAATCACCAGTAATAACTCTCAAATATGTTACATTTACTACTTAAAGAAAAAGGTACACAAACATGTCATTTTTGGTCAAGAAGCTCCAGATACAGAAACAAATATCTATGTGGTGATGATAAAAAATATATTTCATGTTTGTTTTTGTTTATTTTATTGTGCTAGAGTGTCACAGACCTGAGGTACGACCCCCAAAGCCTTCCTCAGGCTGTCAAGGCTGACGTCTCGGATATTCTGCCCCGCTATGTAGATGTTCCCCCGCTGAGGCTCATAGAAGCGGAACAACAGTCGCACAATGGTGCTCTTCCTGCAACCAGACGTGGAACAAATCGTCAGCATCTTTCTGTCTGCAAGCTGGTGTGAGCCACACCCCCACAGTCTACTGATGATACCTGATAAGACTCTGTACATGCAAATAAGATGACACACACGTGGCTTAACGTTTAATAGTCAGTTTACTTCTCTGAAAGGTGACCTACCCTGACCCGCTGCCACCAACAACAGCCACCTTCTTCCCAGCAGGCACTTCGAAGGACACTCCGTTTAAGACTTTCTGGCCTTCCAGGTATTCAAAATAGACGTCCTCGAAGCGGATGGTGGCGTCTTGTGGTGCAATGGTTAAAGGTGTGGCGAGTTCCCTCTCCTAGAGCAAACCACCAGAGAGCTGAGACAGACAAAATGGAAAAAAACCGAGACGGATACAGAACAGCCACTGGCATAGAAGGCCTGACATGATGCAATGTTACTCCAACACCTTGTAAAGAGGCATAATGTAGGAGCATGGAGCCTACATGTACTGCATAAAGCAGAGACACTCACAGCAAATTCTGAGAGGTCGTTTCAAAAGGCCGCCTGAATCTTTACACACTGTCCTTCATGGTGACTGGAGGATCAATAGGCGTGAAACCTTTCAGTACATACTGATCCTAGCCATAGCGCTGAGATGCAGCCAAGGTCAGCAGTCCTTATCCTGAGAGTAAAAGCCTGTTCTGCTCTATTTCTATACTACTTAATAGCAACATAATCACCACCAATCCACCTCAGTCAATTAATACAAATAACTCACAGTCCATTAGTATAAACAGATGATAATTTCACACCCCCCAACATGGAAAAAAGCCAAAATAATTTATTTTTTATTTTGTGGCGCAGTTTCAAGTGAGGGGGAGTTATAAATTATTTTACATCTACACAATAGACCAATGTGTTCCACATACACACAAAAAAGCATTCAGACAGTAATGGCCTGCTGGGCAGTGCCATTCCACAGGGAATCACAATGGAGAGGAATATTACTGATGAGTGAAAAATAACTGGGCAGATTCATTTCTCCTACTGTAATTACAGGCTGGAGATGGGAATGGCCTTTATATTGTTAGGCAGCAGGCGCACATTTGCACTTAAGTGCACTCTTCTGACACAAGATGGGCTGTTGCATTCAGTTAAAAAAAAGATTAATGCAATGAAATGTCCCACAATAACAATTGGCAGCTATTGCACTGAAAAAAATATGAAGCTTACATGTTTAAAATCTCAAATGTTGGGGCAGCTTTTGTTTTAAATCCAACAAATTATTTCTATATGTGTTAAAGGTGAATTTATAGATAGACAACTTTACACTTTAGTAGGGCCTGTAAAGGGCAGAACACCACTTACTTTAGCACAGTTACAACTTTCCTTTCCCACCTCAACAGTTCCCAGTCACTCATTTGTTTCTCTTTCTTTTCACTGCCACTGATATTATCAAATAGTAATGAAATTTAAATTGCATTAAAATTAATAAAGACAAAACTCTGTAATTGTTGGGAAACAGTGAGTAGTGAAAAGAAAGGAAAGCAGAATTTTAACACACTACATAATCAGTTGAAATAATGGATGTGTCAATTAAATTTACTACTGGTTACAAGTGTTTAATAACTAAATACTGTAAATAATTCAATAAGAAGTAGTCAGTCACAGCCCTGCTATAATTTGTCACAATGTCAACATACAGGTGACACCAGTGAAGCAAGTAATGGCATGTACTACAAGTGGCAATAGATGAGGAAACACCTGAGTCACATCAAGCACATAATTACTGTGTTTGACCACGACCCATAATTTTTTACAGCACATGTGGATATGTTAGCTATGTGCAGTCACATGAATAACTCAGTCCTGTGTTAAAATCTTTAACCAATCACTCATTTATACAGAAACTGTCCATGGGAAGGCTTTATCAAGTTTTTTTGACATACCTTGACTTTAAATATTAAGTTCACTTTCACTTTAAACAAGCTCATCTCTTTTGCTCTCTTTCATTAGAGGAAGAAAAAAAAAAGTAAAATAAAAAGTTACCTTGATCTTGGTGTCAATGTTGAGCAGGGTGAAAAGAGTGTTCATGTCTATAAGGGCCTGCCTGGTCTCTCTGTACACTGTACCCAGAAAGTTGAGAGGGAGGGAGAGCTGGAAGAGCAGGCCATTCACCATCACCAGGTCTCCGATAGTCATCGTACCTACACCACAGCAACAGAACCACTTAGAGCAATGTTCAGAATCTAGCCCCATTGTATCATGCATGTGTCTTTGGATGTAAGATCTGGAAAAAAATAACACTCAAACCCTTTTTTCTTTCAAGTTGCGAAAGCAGAAAAACCATCTCCACCCCCTGTGATTTCATTTCTGCATCAAAGCTATTTTATTTCCTATTCATGCCACTTTTTCATACTTGCTGTGCTTTGTTCTCATTTAGGTTTTATTATCAAGCTCAGTCAGGGTTTTACTTGTCAGTTTCATCTGTCCATTTGATTTTGTTTCCAGGTGTATTTTTCACGCTTTCTTTTTCTCAAGTCCTATTTCTCTCCACTGTGCTGTTGCCACAAATCATGGGCACAATAAGGTAAATTCAGTTCAGGAGAGGTATTTTTCACCTTTACAAATGCATGCTTTTAAAATGTGTCATGATTCGTGTCTTTAAGGAAGGATTTTCCAGAAAAATTGAACCTCACCTCCCCCAACCTTAACCCATATTTCCACATTTACGCATCACTACCCAGAACTCACTCACCCGCTGCAATGCCCTTGCTGGCCAGCAACATGATGCCGGTGAGGCCGAAGCTGAAGATGGCACTCTGGCCAAAGTTGAGCATGGCAAGCGTGGACGTGGTTTTTAAAGAGGATGCTTCATAGATCTTCAGATATCCATCATACCTCTGTGCTTCGTACTTCTCGTTGTTAAAGTACTGCAGGAGAGATGAGAAAAATGGACAGAGAGGAGAGCAGGGAGCACAGGCCATAGAGACAAGGAAAAGAGTGAATCGAGAGAGAAAAGGGGAGAGACATAAATATGGTTGAGGTTAAAGGTTAAGGAAGCATGGAGAGCAGTGTCAGGCAGATAGACACTTTAGCACAGGCTGTCTCAAGACTGCATTTGTTCTCAGTGACCGCTCTGGGCATAGTCTATGTCTCAGTTGGCCTCTAAAGCACTTTTTCATGTCTCTGAATCTTCATCTGCTCCCAACAGATTTCAAAGGACGTGGAGGGTGATAGAACAAAATCCTGAAGCCTGTTTTGCTGAACAGGCTGTAGATCCGACATTTTGGCAGAGCATAGTGATTGTGGTAAAATAACTGTTACAAATATTAGGGAATTATAGCTGGAAGGAAAGCCTAAACATCACTTGCAAGTTAAACAAGAATTGCTGCAGAATGTTCATCACGAGCACTGTCGTCACCCTCCGTATTTACATCTCCAGCAGCTTACACAGACACCTACATTACCAACAGAGCTCAGATAGCTCACTTAAGTGTTACGGCACACAAGCAGCACTAATTCTGATTAAGACATAGAGCTATCATTTAGACAAAAAAAGCCTCATGAATCAGCCACAAGCACATTTTTTTAATTCAGCACATAAAACAACAGCATAATCATAACAACAATCCTCCTCAACTCTGCTGCCAATTACTTAATATTGTTGCTGTACCGCTGTTTGTTTAGTTTGCATTATTGTTCCTGTGCTCTGGTTAAGTGGGCGATTTGCTTCTCTAGCTAACGGCAGTGATGCTGTGCGGCTAGCGACTTGCCACTGATTTGCATATAAGGAAATGCAGCGAATCAGAGAAAGAGAGAGAGAGACACAAGAAAGTAGCACATGGAGGACAAACTGAAGCAGTGCAAGGCACCGTGTTCAGGTTCTCATCCAGCCCTTTGTGAAAGTGGAACGGATTTCTGAGTGGGCGGAGATCTAATTACATATGCACACTCACAGCTCAGAGTGATGCTAAATCTGGCCGCATTGACACAGATGACACAAAATAACACAGAACAAAACGTTAAGAGAAACAGGACACAAAATAATACAGCAAAGAAAATAACATGGTAACCAAAATATATCTGGAACAGCCAACAAAGCACCCGAAACTTGATGGTGATTATATTTGTATGTGTTCTGTGTACAATGAGGTTACCTAGAAACAGCCTTAAAACCACAAAAGATGCAGATTAAGCATGACAGTGAGAAAAGTATAAAGTAATGTTTGAACACCGCATCACATCAGCCAGGTGTCTGCGAGACACACTTATCCATAAACCACCCTGGGTCTCAGCTGGTATTTTTATTCAAAATAAAGCCTCCGATGGCCGACACCTTTCAATCCAAAACTATAATTGAGACATGATTTGGGTCACTGACTAAACCACGAAAATAGTCCTGAGTGTCCGGTGATAAACATCTCATTGTTTGTAGCAACTGGAATGACATTTACAAAAATGAATGGATAATTTCACACTGAGTGAAGAAGAGCATTGCAGACAATGAGAACCAAATACAAGCAGAATGTAAAAACCCAGGAAAGTGTTTTTTTTAATGCTGCAAATGTGTGCCAACTGAAAAATTGTGTCAATTAATTGATCAACAGAAATTGAACCAACTATTTTCTTCTTCATTTTTCAAACAAAAATCCCAATTCCATCTTCTCAGTTGTGATAGTTTGCTGCCTTGTTGTCTTATGTGAGAGTAACACATCATTCTGGGCTGAAGGAATGTGTGAGGAATGTTTTCCATCATTTTCTGACATTTTGCAGGCCACCAAATCTATTAGTTAACATAAAAATCACTGTTGGTTACAGCCCTAGATCAATATGCAAAAAATACATGGAAAAGTCCTGTTACAACAATTGTTGCTGCATGATCTCACTTGAGATCGCTGACAATATTTACTCAAGCATCACTTGATAATAATTGTAGCTCATGTTCATCCCAAGTCAAAGTTGTTAGTATTGACTACAACATATCTTCCTTAAAATGTTTACCATCCGACACTCTCTTTTGGTAAAATAAAACTTGTTGTCATCTGCGACTGTGAGAAACTGTGACCCACAATGTCTTGATGAGCTTTTCATGACAATACAATTAAAACAGAGAGACATCAATCAATATTATTGAATTGCAGGTCAGCCCTCACTGATTTTGAGCAAGACTTCAAGTCTAAGGGCAACAATTTGTCTGTATCGGTTCAGTACATACAGTACATTGTGAAACACAGGAGGAAAGTATGTTTTTATTTATTTTAGTGGTAGTGTAGTTCAGCCTTGATTACAAAGGCAACAGTTGAATGAAAGAATCATGTAGTATATATAAATACTTGAACTCTTACTAGATACTGAATCACTTCGCAAGACAAAGGTTACATAACCTCACTCTCAACCAAGGTCTATGAACAATAAATGTCACTGTTTTAAATTATTTTAAACTTTCATATGGTGAGAGAAGAGATGGAGAGAGAGAGAATAAACAGCAAATTCCGACACTGGCAACCAGTGAAAAACAATTATCACAGACAAGTAAATATTTGTTCACGTTCATGTGGATAGCTTAAGTGAACAGACGAAAAAGCCTAGAAAGACGGAGATAAAAGGGAAGGATCGATG
Organism: Chromis chromis; assembly: GCA_900302755.1. Taxonomy (NCBI): domain Eukaryota; kingdom Metazoa; phylum Chordata; class Actinopteri; family Pomacentridae; genus Chromis; species Chromis chromis. Next base: position 10,841 of record OMNN01085389.1, read on the forward strand.
CAGGGGGAGAATTGAAAGAAGGGTGAAGTGTAGGTGTGTGGCTGTTTGGAACTCACCTTCACAGTCTCATAGTTTAGCAGCGAGTCAATAGCTGCATTGCCTGCTTCATTGTCTGCTTTGTTCATTTCTATCCGAAAACGAGTCCTGTGTGCAGAGACACACGCACAAAAACGTAAGCACTTTCATCGGCAAATATTTCTACGAGTGGTTGAGTGTCTTTACTGGCAGCACAGTAATAACAAACCTTAACTATAGACAGACAGAAAAAGTAGAGAACTTATGATTCGTACCTCCACTGTGTGACAAGAATCGTGAAAAGGGTATATGTTGATAAGGTACCCAAGGCCACTGCTGCAAACTGTCCTCCACACTTGTAATACTGCAGAAGAGAAAAGCACGGTCAGGACAAAGCATCTTTTACATGCAATAACCCAACAGTTATGGGATAAAAAGTCAAGCAATCACATCAGAACACCAATATGCAGCGTTGGCATTGCACAGTATTTGGAGAGGATACTGTTTCTGAACATTCCACTATGAATATTAGATGTTAAAAATGGACGAAAAACTACCAGAAGTAATTGCGATAATGATTTGGCTATTTGGGCAATGGAGTCTGCCCTCATTACATCTAACATTATGGCCCAGAGTTGAGTAGTGGCACAAAGCTATAGATGAGCCATTCCTTCAGTGGTGGCCAAGGAGGAGGGCATCTGTTTAGGGCATTCTAGACAGGAGGACATTAAGCAGCTACAAAGCTTTAAACTCGACATTGACACTAGTGTGCCCTGTGTTTCCAGCAAAAGTTAATTTCATTTAGAATGTAAATAAGACAATATCTGAGAAACTAATTTCCGCACAGTCTGCTGTGAAGAGTGTCAAGGTGATGGAAGGTCCTGAGCTAACTAAAAGACTGAAACTGCAACAAGAAAGAAAAGCAAAAAAAATGTACGCTGTGTGTCTGGCAAAGGGCTACAATAACCAAGCTTGTGATTACCATCAATTCTGTCTTGATTTAACATCAGGACTCACCAAAATGGCACTGACAAGGCCCATCTCAAAGACTGTGGGTCCTAGATTAAAGACGAGAGCGCTGAGGACGAAGGAGATGCCCCGTGTGCCGCGGTCGATGGCCTTGGACAGTGCCCCAGTCTGGCGGCTGAGATGGAAACCCAGATCCAGATTGTGCAAGTGGAGAAAGACGTTCTTGGCGATGCGTCGGATGGAGCTCTGTGCTACCTTGCCGAACACAGTGTTCCTCAGCTCGTTGAACATGGCTCCACAAGCCCGTGAGACACCATCTGGAATAGTGGAGGAGACGGAGAGTTTAGGACACCTTCTGTGAAAAGCAGGCCGATCAAGTGACAATCTATCATCATCCTTAACACAGGAGACTGTGATGAAGCAACAAAACAGGAATCTGACCCATACTTTTCCTGTCTTATTAGATGTAATAGCATATTGAGGCAGTTGAAGCTTGACAGGTTTTAGGCTCATTGGCTACTCTGAAGGCTTGTAAGTATGAAGTGCCAGGACAGGCCTTTTCACTGTCTTTACTTACTAAGAACAAACTCAATAAGATTGCTGATATGTCTAGTAAGACTGTGGGTCAACAACACAGTATGACACTGCTTCGTGAGCCTTGAGTGGTGGGGGAAAGATCAGGCAATCCTCAGCGATATATCACACCCTCTTTATGGTGAATACAAATTGTTACCATCAGAATGGAGGTACAGGGCAACACAGACATCATTTATCGCTTTCAGTATAGCTCTGTTGAACAAATCTGGATGAGGGAGGTGTGTGTCACTTGCATTTTGTGATGTTATTGTGAGGCACTTTGTTGTTAAATGTCTGTCTGTAATTGTAATGTCTTTTCTGTCGTGGCTGAATTTATCTGACAGTTGCCACTAACAAAGAGAATTTCCCAAAGGATAATAAATGAAGCTAAGTTTCACATCACCCCTGGTCTGCAAGCTCTGCAGTGCTACAGCATCAGCCTCCCCTCTGTAATTACAGAGCAGGATGCTGTCTGAAGCGTCACTACTATGGCGGGCCACCACACTGCAGACTGAAGGATGGGAGGGCATATCTGAGTGTACACAATAGTGCCGAGTGTGTGTGACAGGGGGAGCGAGCCACATGTGTGAGCAGAATACTAGAAGAAGAGTTTTTAATAAGAGTGAATGATGTGAGTATGAGTTGTCAATGAGCAGACTTAATTTCACCACTGTCACAGTCTCGGCTTTCTCTGAAGCATGGCGGTGAATGCAATACATCTTAAAAAGCTATTTTAAAAGGTTTTTATGAAAGATGCTTGATATGCAGCAAAACCAAAAAAACAAAGTTCCACCAAAGAGTTCAGTCCAACAAAATCACCAATTTAAGACAAAAACTATGATCTCTCACACTGCTCATAATTTTTTACAAGTAGATGGCTAGCATGACTGTCACAAATTGATATTAGCCCGTGTTTGAATGGCACATGGTCTTCCTGTGGTGATTTCACCGAGTTGTGTGAGAACATGACTTGTCTGCTAAGACCAAAGTCAGTGTAATAATCGCTCTGTCTGCTGGTCTTCATGGGGCTGTAATGTGGCGTTAAATAGGAATGCTCGTCTAATGAACAATGTGTCCACATCTGACAAGGTAGGATGAGCACTGCGCAACCTTTTCAGCCAAATTACACCCGTCACTGCAGGCTCCAGGTACTGGACCTGGGTGTCACTAAAAGGGAATATTTTAAAAAATACAATGCTTTTCTTTATGTGCATCCCCTACATTTTTTCTCGTCATCCTAACTCATTCTGTTTGGAGTCCTGGTCATGTGCTTCGATTACCAAACTTGCAGCATTAGTGTGCAAAATCTAAGTGGCTCATTAAAATTAATAGTTACAAGGCTAAGTGTATATTGCATCCACGCTGTTTTCAGTCAAAGCCAGAGTGACTTGCAGTGGGTGTCAGGTTCACAATATTTATTCATTTGATATTGCCTTTCATCAGCAGCTCAGAGAAAAACTACTCTAATCAGGAAGAAATTTCACATTCACATCTCACCCTTGACCCCTTTTGTACTCGCAGACCCATTTGGACAAAAAGGAGAAAGAAGGGAGGACTCTCAAGGAATGAAGTGAAAGAAACATCCCTGGCCTCTGTGCAACACGAAAAAAAATACCCAGACACTTTCAAAAGGACATTAGCAATTTGTTCTCCACTGCTTTAGAAATGTATCCACCTCAGTTTGCCTTAGGGGCACACAGGTATCATACTGAAAAGTCATCAGTACTCACGAGAGTGTTGTGAGGATTAAAAGAAGTGAACTCAGACACAGAACGAAGCTCATAATGTAAATAATGTGAGGCAGAAGCGGAGGTTGCGGAGCGGCATTGATATGAATGTGGTGGGAAAGGTCAGCCTGTAGATAATAGGCAGTCCCACAGTCCCCTCTGATGAGCATGGCACCTGCCAGTGCAATACAAGTCTGGGACTTACAGCCAATCAGCACGGCCGTTGCCATGGTAGCCACAGTGCTTGGCGCGTCATTCAGGTTCAGCATGTGTCCTGACATCTGGTTAAGCTCGTCCACTGCATACTTAAACATGAAGGGCACCATCACATTGGTGATCTGGGAAGGCAGAGAGGGAGGGAGGAAACATTCAGAGGGAAGGAGAAAATAAAAGAGTGGAAATGGTTTCAAACAGCCGATTACACAGACATATGCTTGGTATGTCCACTGCTATTTGTCTAGTCCTCTGTGGCACCTCTCTATGTACATACACCCCGAAAAAGTGAATTTCCAGTGTTGCACGGTAAATCCAACAGTGCCTATTCAGGTGTATTCAAGTATATGTAAGTATGGTAAGCTGTGTGAGTGTGTATGCATGCACATGTGTTCTTCTTGACTGACTGTGCTGGTGAGAAGGCTGGTGCTTCCTGCTAATGGAATTGAAATGGTTATTAGGGCTAATTAAAAGCACAGGGACAGCTGTGTGACTCAGGCGGGGCGGTCCGCTGCGCATTAGGACAGACAGAGAACACGGCATCACACAGCAAAGCATTTTCATTCGAAACCCATTTCATTTGAACCTCTCAACCCCTAACGCAGGGGAGGGTTATATTTTTGTTCCTGCACTCGAATTCTGTACGATATGACTTTTGAGCATAAAATAAACCCATGTCAACCCTAATGCAAAAGGACATCTGATAATGCACCATTTATACTGCAAAAGCTACATCTCCAAGGTTCTTGCTTTGTACACTTGGGTATTATACTCAGACAATAGAAGTCCTCTGAGTCCCTCAAGGAAAAACAATATCTGCCACTTTGCTACCAAGACAACAGAACATGACACAAAAATAGCCTGAGCCTATTATCACAGGGCCAAAACATGTCCTCAATTTTACCACTAATACATGATAAGGTTGGGTGCGCTCTTTTAATCCATTAACGGGCAACACTAGAGATTAAATTGACACTATGTCAATCCGTACCTGGCAATGTCATCTCATAATAGAGATGCTGTGTCAAGTAGGGAAGAAAAGGCTTCAGGCTGTAAAGAATTAGCTTAAGCTTATACATACAGACTGGTAGACAGACAGAGAGGGCTTCATTTGAGGCCAACAAAAACAAGAGCTTGTATATAATCATTTATTTGAAATGAAAATGTCACTGATAATGTGGCTTGCAGAGGTGTGATGCACTATAACCACATAATTATTCAGTTGATTTAAAAATTGCATCCACGCTGCTGGTGGTTTCGGTCGAAACAGTCAAACTGGAGAAATTGAGGTTAACTCCAGCCAAGCAGGAAAATAGAAGTAGAAGATTGAATTGCATGTGCGTGCTCTCTCCTCCTTAGCACACACTAGAGGGAGCCATGCTGAGTGGCAGCAGGACATGCTTATTTAGGAGCTGTGAATTTGTGATTGTTTTTCAGGGTGTAAATTAGGGACCATCAACAAAGGAAGAGGAGATACATCACACACTGATTGATGCATGCAATTAATCATTTCAAAAGCTGTTATCTGTTTTAAATGCACATTATTTTAAGTTTGGCACGAGTTCTTTATCGAGTGCGTGTGTTGTTCGAGTGAAGGGTGGCCAAAGCAGAAAGGTTATTTGATTAAGTGAGGAGGATTTTTTATTTTTTTTTAAAACATATTTTAACAAATAGACAAATGCTTTGCTGTGTTCTGGTGTGGGCTTTTACAAAAAGTCCACCACAATGTGTATTCGAAAAGAGTGTAACACTTAGACAACAACATTATTGTAGTCAGTTTTCAAAATTAACTTCTCAAGGTCTTCCTGACGCAAGTAGTTTATAAAGCAGTGATAATGGTTGATCTTGAAATACTCAACAGCCAATACAGCCGTTCAGAAACGATGTGCCAAAAACGACAACAAGCTAATGAAATGTTCAACCCTGATGATTTCTCTGGGTACTCTTTTCAATTACTTCTGAGGCGACAGAAAAGCAAAAGACATTTTATGAGCAGTGATCATGAATCCCTCAGATGCAAGCACAGTTGAAAACATTTTTTCACTAGATTTATTTTTCCATTTCATTTAGGGAGATGACTGTTTAAACACCATTTTAAAACATGCTTAGAAATAAAATACAAGTGTCAGTGTGACACTAGAGATCAACGTCATGCTTTATTATGTGCTGGTGTAACAACTAAATACTTCAAATGTACATCAATGAAGGATTTTTATGGTTAAAAAAATAACAAACAATTAAATATTAGAAAATGATGCCACAAACTGCATAACTACAAAATAAATTAATATATTTTATGTTTGCTTGCTCCCTTCAAGGGTTAATTTTCCATTAAAAATAAATATTGTGGGTTGTGAATACAATGCTGTGTGAGCAGCCAAGTCTTGGACTGCAGAGCACTTTATGAGAGGACGCATCATATGACCATATTTTTCATATCAGTCATGTCGTCCAGCAGCAGTGCCAAAACACAATAATATGCTGTTGACAAATAATAACAGCAGACATGTTTGCCTAAGCCAAAACAGCACTATTTTGCTGTGAAACAGGTTTTAAATAAACCGGTGTTTCTGCAGCTTCGCTAACATGAGTTAGGAAACCTCAACTTCAAACTTCTTGGTTGAACACAGACATTTACTTTCTTGATTGCTGACAGCTGCTTCAAGAGACAGTATGAACTTAAAAAGATCGTCCATTGACACTAAATAATCTCGTGGGTGTAACTGATGTGTCAGCAGCAACCTTAGACTGTCACTGTTCTTGTTCACTGTATTTCACTCATTCATTGTAAAGAGGCAAGACTGCTTTTTCTCTGTAAGCCTCTCTCAGCAGCCACACACATGATTTATTATTGTTATTTGGATTTGGGGTGTTGTTTATCCACCACCCTGATGATGCTCAAGCCCAAAGCATCTACTAGGGGAAACATTAATAACCGCTATTTCCAATTACCAATTCTCTATGATGCATCCCTTTTGAAAACAGGGACAAATTAAAATGAGCAGCAACATGCAAGAATGACTCTGCATGTTGGTGCTGGGAATAGATGATGAGTGAAGAACCAGAGAGGGTGTAACTTTTACCACAAAGCTAATGATGACCAACATGACATCAGCCTGGCTACACTGTCTACAAACAGCTTTGAGTTTATCTTGTCCAGTCTTTCAACTTGATCAAGTTGTATCAGAAAACATCTGCATTCTAATGTAATCAGGGAGGGCATTAGCTGTTGTTAAAAACATGTACTTTAGAGTGGAAGAAATTAAAAAAGAAGAAAGCAGAAGTAAGAACACAGTAAGATCAAAAGTGAAACAGTGACTGGAGCATTTCCCTTACTGAAAAGCTGACAAAAATATCTTCAGTTCAATAAAACTGCTTTGCAACAATAAAACAGATCTAAATAGCTTTTTATTACAAATAATGGTAAAGAAGTCAATAAGAAAGATGCCATTAAATTCAATAAACATGACATTAAACTAACCTTGGCTCCAGCAAGCAGGCCCAGAGAGATAGCAACACGGGCCCGGAGGTCTGGTCTGTCCTTTGGCCACACATAAGACAGCATCGCAGACAGGATCTGGGTTGAATTCACCTCTTTTAGCTGTGGATAAGAAACAATAGCAAAGCTTCTTTTCAGAACATAGTCCGTTGCTTTTAGAAATCAGTCTGTCATGTAAAACACAGCTCAGATGTGTAAAATAATGATGACTGTAATGTTAACTTTCTAACCTGCCTTATGTTTGCCAGCACTGGCAACTGACATGCATTTTGCAGTCAGTGTGACAATCAAAATAACCTAAAGATGGCTCTCTGGGCAGACACATGGAACATCAAATGTCAATAGGAGTCCCTTGGGGGATCTGGCAGCAGCAACGACAGCAGAGTCTCCAGGTGGACTTGGGGATCCAGTCTGACACTACAACTCCCAGGAGACACCTGGGCTGTCATCCCAGCTGAGGCTGAGAGCCCACTGGTGCCAATATGGCTGTTTACCCACGCTCCAACACACATCTGCCACAGGCACTCTCCACAGGGCAAAGAATATGCAGTAATTCCTCTAATCCACTCAATATGGTGGCACCATGTCACAGCACTGCTGTATGGCAGCACCTCCGAGCAAATTACAGTGAAAGTGTGCCCAACACCTGCCTTTAATCAAATACAATCAAGCAATATGTAACACTGAGAAGGAAGGATTGGTGTTTACAGTTTAATGCACTACTGAAGGTTTCTGTGCCATGTGTGGAGGAAACCAGAGAATGTAAAAAAGTCTTAGGCCTAACATCATGGGTTCTTTTTTTTCAGTGGTTTTTTGTTTGTTTGTTTTTTTACAAAAAGTAAAAGGGTAAGCAAAACTATTCTGTATTGTAGATTAAGGGCTGTTCAGTTCATATAACAGATAAAACATGTAAACCATATCATTCTTAAAAAGTTTTAGCACAACCAATGTGTCTTTTTAAAAATATTATAATACAAAAAAGTTGTGGATAGAGTGACCACGTGACAGCAGAGATTCTCATTATAGCGTTTAGGTGATCGAACAATTAAGCAATTAGTCAGGAGGTTCTAAAATGTATGGCCCCAATTCTTATGACACCAGCAAATAGTCACCAGACAGCCAAGTGAGTCTGACCATGGAGGGGGAAGTGCACTGAATCATTACTTATAATACATAAAATATATAGGTTTGAAACATAATACAAAGGTCAGTATATTAGCATTAGAAATCTGTCACAGCTCCATCCGCACACAAACAGTCCCCCTGACCCCAAGGCTGGATAATACTGGACTGATAAGTACAGATGTGAGCAAAGATACAATCAGTAGCACTGGGAACGTTAAAATGGCATTTGTTAGTATTTTAGAAATTGATAAACCAAAGAAGCAATTTCTGAAAAAGTCAAATAATTAATCAGTGCTAACAATAACCCCTGTTTGCAGCCGGACTTCACTTTGTTTTTTACATTTACATGTCCTCTTTATTTGTTAAGAATAAGTTGGTCCTCACACAAAGCATCAAAAGCTTGACATAGTAATTTAACTAAACAAGCTGTACTCACCACATTTTTTGGATCTGCACTTAGACCTCCTCCTGCATTTCCGTGCCAACATGACCGTTTGTCTGTCACCTGCAAATGCTGTGGAAACATAACTCATTGTTATTCAATGTTTGATTTTGATAACAGACAGAGACCCACTATTTCTTTCTCAAACACACTTACTCTTGCTGCCTCCAAAATCTGACGACTGTTTTCGCACCTGTTTGTGCTCCATGTGGCTCGTCGCAGGTGTGGTAGGGAACTTAACTGAAACACATGACGGTTAATTTGACTGATGTTTCTTATTTGTTCATTTATTGACGTTTCAACGTACAGAAACACTGAAATGCAATAACAGGAACAAAAGAGTAAACAAAACACATACAATAACTTTAATTCCAACAGACATTTTAAAAAAGCACAAATCATTCTCTTCTCTGTGTTTTTTCCAAAATGCTTACAGTTTTAAGTCACCAGAGTCAGAGCTCAAAGGTTAAAGAAGCACTGGAGGTGAACTGAACAAACATATGAACAGAGAAGTTAGTTAAGCGGCAGGACTGGTTTGAGAAACTTTCATGAATGTTTTGAAAGCTGTCTTTCTTTCCACTATGAAATTTGTCTGAATCCACTTTAAACAGTATGCAGTCAATGGAAGCAGTAAAAGTTCAGAACCTTTCAGAGCTTGTGAAATCACATTCACAAATAATTCAAAAGTCCGCGGTTACATATCGCCTCTTGTAAAACCTGTGCAAAATAAAAACTTAATTTAGGGGCACCCCAATAGCCTATCGGTTATGTTGCGTGACCCACGTGCAGAGGCGCAGCAGCTGTGCCGGGTTCGAGTCCGACCTCGGCCATTTACCGCATGTCCTTCCCCACTCTCTCCCGTTTCTAAGTCTATCTGTATCTCTATCCATCTCTATCTATAACTGTCCTGTCCTCTCTAATAAAGGCATGAAAAAGCCAAAAATAAATCTTAAAAAAAAAAAACTTAACTTAAACACAGCCACAGTTTATGCAGGCTAAAAACTACTAACACGCCTACAGGAGCTGTGTGCTTCATAATGCAAGATATATTGTTGTGGGTGGTTTCGCATAAGCATGCTTAGCTTTAAAACTACCTGTGTTGTAGCAACAGTTATATTAAGAGTCTAACAAAAATACATATCTTTATTGGTAATGTGAGCGGGAAAATATCAAATATTTATATCAGTGCAAACATTCCTCTTCTCTGTGATGACCATACACATTATGGAAACAGATAGTGTATGAACCATATATCTATGAAAAGAAGAAGAAAGCAGCTGGATAGCTCAGTGAGTGACACCCCAGACCTTGGCATGGGAGATCGATGGTTCAATCCCAGTCAGGGTGCAGGTATCCAGTGAGGACCCTAAGGTCCTTAATGCTGCCCGCCTACCTACCTATGTACGTCTGCTAAATTAAATTGTAGAAAAGAAACATTTCTGATTAAATTATAGTTTTTCTTACTTATACCAGCACCATATAAGTACTTCATGCATTTACTGTAAATGGGATAACTTTTAACACACTACTAAGTGGGCACTGGATCACTCTATGCAGCACAAAGCCCAGCATAGCGTGATATAGTGTACCAAATGGATCATCGGAATAAGACTGTCAAGCCTGCAAGACTTTTCCACAAAACGGTACAGGTCCAGGGCAAAACTCATCATTTCAGACCCATTTCACCTTTTCCAGTGGCTCCATTTAAGCAAACACCAAGGAGAATAGAATGGCAATAATAAAGTCACTATAATTAAGCAGAATTTATGATTTGTATGCCCTGTGGGGGGAAAAACTCCCCCTCAGCCTCTCAGTTCTTGCCATCTGGCTGAGGAGGAGCTTTTTCCCACAGGCCCTACAATTCCTTAATTCTGCTTAATCACTGTGACTTTATTACAGTCATTCTAATCTGGTTCCAATAACTCAGGCCATACAGACTAATTTATATTTTCAAGAAGCTGCAACTAAGATTTACACCCATCCTTATTCGTTAAATTACACTCATATCTGCTACACCTGAATTTGTCGCTGTTTTTGTTGTAACCTTTTCTCATTTTTTTATTTTACCTTGGTTTCATTATATTGTAGATTTCATATACTGTATTTCAATATGTATCTAAGTGTTACCTATCAGTTATATGCCCAGTGTTTCTCACCAGAATAACTTCATTGCCATTGTACTATACAACCCACATGACAAATAAAAATCTTGAATCTTGAAATTGGGCAAGCCTTGCTAAAAACTAATGCAATGTTCTCACCAGCATCAATGGAAATGCAGATGACAAAGACTCCTGACCCCTAAATGACCATAAAGCTGAATCAATATCACACTAAAACACTTTCCGCAAACAAAATTTATGTCAGGCTTTATGGCAGCGCTGTTGCCCAGGAGGCCACATCAGTCTAAGCCAGGTGTCCAGTCCAAACTGGTGACTGGTTCAAGGTTAAAGGTTAATATGTCAACTAATCAATACCAGTGTGTTACGAGGAGATGCCAGTTGCATCAGAAGTAACATCAGGTCCCTCGGGTGGGACAAAGTCTTATCTAACTTGTCAGTCGGCACTGATAACACGTGACTGGGACCACAGACAGGCTACATAGTTAGCACACACTGCTACTGTTGGAAAAACAGTTGAACTTGTCATATAATCCGTTTCCTTGACATACAGTTTAAACTAAATGAGAAAGACACCCATACTGTAACTGTCAACCACGGTGTTAAATGACATAATGCTAATGCTAACACAGGTAGCTGAAACTACAAATTAAGTTAACCTAATAATAAGTTAGCCAGCTAGCTAGCTGTTGTGCAACAGAAACTTGGACGGCTCGTTCATAAATAGTACATTTACGTGACAGCGACAAGGTTTTTGAACAAACACCGACTAAATCTTCAAGTTAGCTTCCCTGAAAGTTTGTTATAAACACTTAACATCTCTGTCCTTGCGTGGTGACTGTCACACCAAAAACACAGTGTCCTTTCCCGGGCAGTTGCCTCCTCACTCACCACATATGTGCTTTGGCGTTTGTGGTCGGTCGCGTTGTCAATGTGACTTTTATTCCAAACGTGATACGAGCTCGTCTGTCGGATGAGAAACGCTAATTTTCGTCTTTGAAAGTGAAAGCCGCATTTTAGCGGTGCCAACATCGGCGCCATGTTGACGAAGTAGGAGGGTCGGTCTGTGAGCACGCCGGCTACGTCATATCCGTCATCAACGGTTCAGTGTCAAAGCTAGCAAGAAAGGAGCTCTCCCTGACGGTACGTTATTTTAGGGGAAATAACAGCCGCTAAATTGATTTTAACACGACGTAGTTTAGTGTTTACATGTTTTTGAATGCGCTACTAATGGGTGGTGTCTGTGCGGTAGCTGCGTAAAGCGTGTAAACATTAACTAAGGCTAAAGGGAAGAACACGTTGTCTTTGTCAGACATCGGGTGAGTTAAGTGTGTCGCGCGGTCAGGAAACAGGCACACAGAGACGTGTTTGACCTCGTTGCTCAGGATGCCATGCCACAATCAGCAGCTGAACAATGTCAGCAGTGGTCAGGAGCACCCAATGAAGCAAGTTCGGTTTGCAAACAGCAGCAGCAGCAGTAGCAGCGTGCCTGCAGTGCTGTCCAACCCTGAGCCAAGTGATGTCTCCACACAACCTGACAGCCAAGAAGATAACCTGGGACCTCAGCTCAAACTGCTCCCTCTGAATGACCAGATCCGTGAATTACAGACCATAATCAGAGACAAGTGAGTCCCCACTCTTCTGTGCTCACATACAGGACACATCAAGACACAACTTCAGGTCATGTAAAACATTAAATCTAAGCTGCTGTAAATGCTGAACTTAAAAAACACTTTGCTGGGTCATTGGTAAATCTAATCTTGTATATAATATGAAGAATACCAGAGTACATCCATATTGTCAAAGGAGAAGCATAAATCCAACATCTTTTGTAATGAACAGATGCTCAGGAATCCCTTATTATTGGACAGTACACATAGTTTTGTAAGTTTAACCCTGTGATCAGTTTTTCCAGGACAGAAAATCTTCTATAGATGAAAACGTGTCTCCATAAGTGGACGTCAAGTTTAAGTTCTGAAAGTAATATCCCTCAAAATCTAAGGACATTGGGTGTCGAAGGGATAAATGCAAGTGCAATTACACAATTTTATAAACCTCTAAAAACAATACGGTTAATATTTTACACAAGCACTATAAGAATATTAGTCTATAGACATGTCCTTGAGTAGTTACAAGCCTTCTAGAGATGAATACTTAAGTCGACCTCAAGCCTTGTCCCAGAATCTAACGTGATATAATTATCCTACAAAACAAAAATGCATAAACATGGAAAGAACAAATATATTTTAATCCTATAAATAAACGATAACCTAAGAGCTCAGAATACAGTTTGTTTCCACACGCATATTTCAGAAAAATATCGTCAGAAATATGAATATGGTGGGCAATCAAAAGAGGTACTGATTGTTTTTTTTAACCCAACTCCAACAGTCAAACAAGTTCTGAAAATAGTATCTCTCAAAATCCAAGGATATTGGGTGTTGAAGGGTTAAATGCAAGTTTCTTAGTCATTGTCACACTAAACAATTCAGTTGCGCAATTTTATAAACCTCTAAGAACAATGCTGTTAAGATTTTACAGAAGCACTAAAATGATATTAGTGTGTGAACATGTCCTCTAATGGTTAAGAGGTTTTGAGTAGTTATAGGCCCCTGTTAGACATTATGATGACCCCAATCTGTTCCATACAAAAAGGTGAAAGTTAAGATTGTGAACATGTGTGTCATCCAGTAACCCAGACTCATCTAATCAGGCTCATGTTTATATTTTCAGGACAACCAGCAGAGGAGACTTTGTGTTTTGCGCGGACCGACTGGTAAGATCATGACCTAATTACTGCATACTGTAAGTGTGTGTGTGTACATTTATAAAATACATGTCGCTTTTGTTTTGTCCAACAACAGATCAGACTAGTAGTTGAAGAGGGCTTAAATCAGCTTCCCTACTCAGAGTGCACTGTTACTACACCAACAGGTGAGGATTTCTCTCCAATTACAAAGTCAATGATCGAATTTAAAGAACAAGGTTAGAAAAAGACTGAGCTCAAACTAATTTAAATGCATGAATACATGCAAGGTTCATGTCCTTTAGCATTTTACCTTCAGCGTAATATAAGACTCAGTGGGCTTATTCAGAAGACCTACATTTGTCACTGTTCCTGCTTCACTTTTCCCCTCAGGGTACAAGTATGAAGGTGTCAAGTTTGAAAGAGGCAACTGTGGAGTCAGCATTATGAGGAGCGGTAAGTTAAACCTGCTGTAGCACACTTTTCAAATTAGAGTCTCTCTTTTGTGAGGGCATGTGATAAGTCCTCTATGCCTATGTGATTTGCCAACAGTGTACTAATGCTGTACATTCTGTTCTGCTCTTATTCATCAGGTCAAGCTGTCATATGCGCTGGATCATAGGCTTTTTTTTTTATAGGCAGTCAGTTCTTTACTCTGTGAAACTGGTTGATCATTTGAATAATAAATTATGCAGTAGAATTGTGTTATGTGGGACGTTTGAGACAGACACATCTCTGTACTTTTGCAGAGCTTGGTCGCAGTTTTCTGCTGACTGCGATGCCTTCAGCAGAAAACACAACCAGAAGTGACACTCACTCGTTCTCTATCCTTTCGGATTAACGAGGCTATTATCATAGTCCTATGCATATCTGTGTTATCATTTTATGACAGTAATGCTAGGTCAGAAAATGAAAAATATAGGCCTGTCAGACAAACAGTATTATTCAAATACTACATCTTAAAGGCAGCACACATCAGCAGAGCATGATGCGAGTCAAAACAAATGCTCGCATTGCTTTCCACACAACGGTCACATCTTGACACACATCCCTTGGGGTGTCGCTCAACATGTCGAAATACAGCCCTGTAAGGATCAGCACATCCAGGCTGCTGTAACTTTTACACTCTCTCCGGTTTTTATGGAGCATCTGGTCCATTCTGGGGGTGTAAAACTAAGCAGTGCTGCACAACTTGGTCAACTAAATTGTGTGGAAATGCAGGTAGTACTCTGTTTAGTCCAGGTGGAGGGAGAATTGATACAGCATTGTTGGATTTTTGGTTTAAAGCAGTGTAAAGTCAGCTGGATAGCTCAGTGACTAACACCCCTGACCTTGGCATGGGAGATCGGTGGTTCAAATCCCGGTCAGGGCACAGGTATCCAGTGAGGACCCTTAGGCAAGGTCCTTAATGCTGCCCCACCTACCTACCTATATACGTCGCTTTGGATAAAAGCGTCTGCTAAATTAAACTGTGGAATTGTAAAATATTGAATTGTTTTTTACATACATTTAATTTACTTTTTTCTCAACACTTGTCGCCCAGTTATACCGCATATTTGTAGAGTGCTTGTCTGTGTAGCCCTTTGAACACACAGTTTACTTTGTGTTCAGAGACGTACAGAATTTATTGTACTTAAGTGATGATTCTGAGTGTCGCTTATTCTGTCTACCTGACAGATTGCAATTGCAAAATGAACAGATTTTGCACATGGGCTCATCAGAAGTGTTTTTATGCACACATCACATGAAGGTGCAGGACTTTCTGAAATCACCACTGATGAAGAAAACTCCAAACTGCAAATTTATTTAAATAGACCACCATTCAATCCCAGTTACGTTCTTTGTGTCTTCCCACAGGTGAGGCCATGGAGCAGGGTCTCCGAGACTGCTGCCGCTCCATCCGCATCGGCAAGATCCTCATCCAGAGTGATGAGGAGACACAGAAAGCCAAGGTGTACTATGCCAAGTTCCCCCCAGATGTGTACAGAAGAAAAGTGCTGCTCATGTACCCAATTCTTAGTAAGTAACAGAGGGTTGAGAACAGTTTTTCTTACTAATGACTCTAGTTTTTCTACCCTCAGTAGCACGTAAATGTCAAGAGATGTCCAATTTTGTGCAAATGTAAAAACAGTTTTATGTATTTATTCATTTTGAAAAATCTCCCTTGAGTTGACCTTCACCACCAAGTCTGCATTTTCACATCATACAGGCCCATTCACACTGCTCTGATAATTATAGCTCTCATGGGGGAAATTATACACTGCCTGGGAGATAGCCACCATGCTGCTGAATAGCATAATGAGGGCCAACAGAAATAGTATCTTAATAGCCCTGGTTTCCCGATGTCACAAAGCAGCATTATTCTGTCCTCAGTTTTTGAAAATATGCGATGGTGACCAAGCTACTGTAGGCTGAGGGTATATTTTATTGTGTCAGAATGATGGAGCATATGGTTTAATTGATGCGTGCTAACAGGGTGAGAAATTAAAGCCTGCCAAGTGCCCAGACTCATGGGCAGATCAATCAGCATGTAGCGCAGTGCCTTTTTGAGATGCTACCATAATCAGTCATATATGAATTTTTAAAAATGCAATTATGTGATGTAATTGTTTTATAAACCTGATCCATCGCAAACATGATTCAGCAAGTTTTCAATTAACACACAGTTTCTATTTCTGTAAATGAGGTGACATTGTTAGCAGAGGAATGTGAATCAAACATCTAACCTCACATTTTCTGTGTCTGCAGGTACAGGAAACACTGTGATCGAGGCCGTGAGGGTGCTGATAGAGCACGGAGTCCAGCCCCGACATATAATCCTACTCAGCCTCTTCTCCACCCCTCATGGTATACCACCCAGCTCACTGCAACTGTACCTTACTTTTGCTGTGTCATTGTCTTCATATAATACACAGTGCTGTTCAGTCTCACCGCTGATCTGACGTCTTGCTCACCAGTTCAACCAACAATGGTTTTAGAAAATAGGCTTGTCCCAGAAAAGACCCCATTTAAGGATTTCAAAGCAATTTTCGAAGCTACTGGGTAATTTCTGGACTTGTAGATATAGTTTTCTCTTTATTAACTACCGGACAGATTGCTGTGACATTTATTGCAAATATTCACGGTTTCCTAGAAAAGGATTTCTAATCATTTAAACCTCCTTGACATTTCTTCTAGTGAATCTGTCAGGTCAAAAATGCAACTTAAACACAAGAAATATTTAACTCTGAAAAGCTTGCCATAAAATGTACCGAGTCTTTTAATTCTCTAAAGCCTTAAAAAGCCATTTCTGTTTATTTATTCAAAGTGCTAGTATTGCAGGACTGGTGAATTAGCCCATGGTCTATTACCAGAGTGTCCTTACATATTTAAAGAAGCTACAGTCAGTATTTCTATATTAACCGTGTATCTCATTAAAATGTTAAAGAGTGACAGTGTTAAAGGAGTTGCCAGTCGTAATAAACCCACAGGGGATTGTCACCTGAATCAGCTTTATAGTGAAGCTGAGCTCTTTGTTTAGCTGCGCAGTCCACAATTCTGCTGTTTTGGTTCACTCTCACTGCTCTCATAGCACTTTCAGTCGCAGCAGACAGCTGCTTTCAACAAAAAAAAAAAGCACTTAAAACCCAATGTACACTACCTGCCCTGCACGAAACAACAGACAGATTAAGTAGCAACTAGAGACTAGCTGGTGAACACAGTGGAGCATAAAGAGGTAGATATTTCCCTCAGGGGTTGGTAGAGGCAAAGAACAGAGCTAAAATAGAGTGAACAGTTGAACCAACTCCAAATAAATGCTGAATGTGTAAATACGCTGCTGCTCGTTAATAAGTTTTCCCTATCAACTTAAAAGGTTATCAGTGTTGTGTTCACAACTAGTTTCTGAAGCTCGAGACTCTGTGTCAGATTTATCTGTATTTTGTCACAGCTCTTTAAGCTACAGTACAGCTCAGGCTGGTGGAAATCTTCAGTGTTTGACTTTTGCCATCTGGTCATGAACATGCCTGTGAAAATGATCAGATTTTAGCTGCTAGTTTCTCAAGTTGCTAGAGATACTTTCACTAATTTCTAATAACCCCAGTAATAAATTAGGATACTATCATTCTTTTAAAACCTAACCCAATGTGTACATCTCTTCCAGGAGCCAAATCTATAATCCAGGAGTTCCCAGATATCACCATCTTGACCACGGAGGTTCACCCAGTGGCTCCAACACATTTTGGCCAGAGGTATTTTGGCACTGACTAAACTGAGGACAACCTGAGGAACATGATCTGCAGATTGTTTTGGGTATATTTTTGGTATACTTTGTCTTGTATCTCATGTTCTCCTTGTTGTGCCAAATACTGCTACCTAAGGTTCCTAAACTGATACAAAATTATTAATCTGATCGCTGTATTTATTATTATGTTTTGTTGCTGTGTATACTCTATGTGCTATTGAACGAAAACAAAACTGAATCATATAAAGAGTTCAACTTGGATCATTTTATTTTGCATGTTACAACAACTGATGGATCAATAAAGAATTTATATTTGTTTACAGACACAACAACAAAAGAAACTATCAGTATTTTTGGTAGTTCTGAGGTTATGAAAAAGGGAAGCACCACAATCACATACTCCAAATACAGTTCAAAAGGGACCATATGTGCTCTAGCAATATTGAACTCCTGTCTGCCAACTGGGTGTAATTTGTCATCTTCTCATGCTATAAATATCCTACTATTTGATAAAAGCACATTGCTTCGATAGTTTCTTAAGTGTCACTTTATGGAGCAAAACATACAGACACTGCCTGCAGCAGGTATGAATCAAACTCAATACACAGGAAAAAAGCTGGACAATATAACAATAAATAGACACACGACTACATGAAACAATCAACACCCACATCTTTCCTAATGTTTTTGTACATGCTTTCAAACACCAAATCATATCTCAGATAAAACATATAGATTTAATTAATAAATGAACAGAAGTATCTCTCAGACATGAGCAGCATTCATTTTGGCTAACCCAACATAGAAAAACAGATCCGATGAAGCAAGTTAAAGTGTCAAGATCAAACAGCATTAATGTTTGACAAAGGCCCAACTTTGTACTCATACTAATAAAAGGGTGCACTCAACAAGAGAATGAGGTTTTAACTAAGTACACTGACTAAATACACAAGTCAATAAACAGTCTGAGAAGGAGAATCCGTTACATTGGTGTTATAAATTTAAAAATACATAAACACAGGTAAAAAAAAAAAAAAACAGAATCATATTGCAGAAGACCACTGTCCCCTACCAACCGGTGGATGAGGATCAGTCGTTTTATATATATGTACAGTCATCTGGATGTTTAAAAAGATCAAAAATGGAATAAGACATAGAAGAACCTATGTCCTCTCCTATGCATGATTTTGTGCCCATGACAAAAGCTGTTCTCTTACCCTGCATCCACACTTAAGTGTTATCTTACAAGGGATAGCTGATATTAGAAGACAAGATTGTGATAGCTATTATCACATTATGTCTCATTTGCTCACCCTTTAAAAAAACAAACTGATCACTGCATTTTTTTTAAATTAGCAATATAGCCAACAGTCATGATATACAGTATATTCAGGATATGACTCCACAGAAAACAATAAACATTTTATTAAGTTTGCCATAATCTCAGATGTTAAATAAGCTCTATCTGTGAATGCTAGTTTAGTCTGTTTAACTGTTACCAGTCTGATCAGACATTATTAGTGGCATTCCAACTGCTACAGGGATGCTAAAGTACTCTATAAAAGTATAATATGATAGGTTCTTTCATAAATAAGTGCCCAAAATATTGCCACAGTGTACTCACAAGCAGAATGATGAGCAGAAGGATACATTCTTAGGAGAAACTGACTCCCAAAACAAAGGAATATGTATATAATAAGGCGCAGGTCAAGTCAGGTATTCTTATGTTTACTGAAAATAATAAAGTTAAATCTTGTGTTTATAGGCTGCAAAAATCCAAACTGGTAGAGGCCAGACACCTGTATCAATAAACAATTTAATCTACAAACTCTTAAAACTACAAGAGACCTCTGGAGCCTTTAGATATCACTCTGTACAGACCGAGCTCTAAGGTGCAACACTGTAAACTCAACCCAACTCTGAAACAGGCATATAAAATAGCACAGTGCCAGACAGAAGCCTCCCAAAAGCAACATTAGTAATAATCCCACAAAGGCCAGTGCCTTCAGCGTGATCAACAACTAGAGGCAAATATACGACCCACAGTAAAAGTAACAGTAGCTTTTTATATGTGAGGTAATATTTGACAATGTTTTTTTTCCAAATAAAACTGATACTGTTGTTTATCCATCTGTGAGAGGAGAGATGATGCTGCCGCTGGTCATCCAATGAGTTCCTTTTTTCATCATTATGTAAAACACAAGGGTAAAATTGGCAATGACAATCCAAATGCAGGTTTCAATCCGCCCATTTGGCCCCCTTCAGTGTGTCCGAACATCCACGTGATTTGGAATGCATTTACCTCGTGGTACACAGTGTGTGTGTGTGTGTGACATAAGTCCTAATCGTCCTCTGTACCAGTGTAAGTTATTCCTCCATCTCTATGGTAACAGAGGGGTCGTGGTCCTCAACTGGAGAGAAAGAAAAGACGTTTCAGCTTACAGATTCATCATTTGTTTTCAGTGGTTTCACTGGAATAGATGTAGCTCATAATTAACAGAGTGTTTCATATGACCACCAGGTGGTAGCAGAATATTATGGTGGCAGTCCAAACATAGCAGCAGTCACGCAGGGTGGGGCTGATGCCTCCAGATCATTGGAACTGAACAAAAACTGTACAAATCTGCATTTTGCTGTGATAATGTGTAACAAAGAAAGTGCACAGTCACATCCCATTAAGCTTTTTAATCCACGGCTAGAAGGTGTGTCCTCCCTAAGAAGAGCTTGTGTGGTAGAAGGTGACTTTCTGTTTACATGTAAAGATCCTATGTTTCAAAAACTGAGCCATGAAAGTTTTATGTATTTAGTCACATGTATTGATGCATTTTCAGGCCCCTGTTAGAAAATTATTCTGCCATAAAATTGATGAAATCAGCAGCAACTAAAGCTTGGAGAAATGTTTTGCTGGCAACTAAGGCTTTAAATCAAGCAAATAAATCAGATTTAATCTCAACCAATAAAAACAAAACTTTCAGAGGAATAAAACAAATAAACAGGCAACTTATAGGACTCAGACATTCATTGATGCCGTTTCTGGAAACCTTAGGCAGTAATTTGTTAGGAAAGGACAGCCAGAGTCAGCAGATACCTGCATTCACTGCTTCTGACTCAATCTTTACTTTAGTTTTAAATTTGCAGCCTAGTAGTAGAAGTAATTCAAGAAAAAAATAAACACAGTCATTATCCATATGAAAGCTTTTGGAAGAAGAGCTGCACACAATTCGTCTCTAAAGATGTTTTTCATAGATTTTTTGAAAACAACAAGAGCCAAAATTAAAATAAATCCTGAAGAAAATAGTTTGTACTTGTAGTGCCACCAGTCTCACCTACAGAAGATTACAGTGAATATTATGTGCTCTATATTGTGGTGGAACAGTACAACTGTTACATTTACTAAGACCTTTTTAACTTATATCTGAAATACATTTGCCCTTAATGCAAAAAAGAGGATGTGTTTGTGTTTTTAATGTGGCAAAATTTAGATAAACTCACCCAAGCTTCCTTCCTCAGACCCATCATCTGACTCATCCCACATGTCCTCATTAGCTAATAAGAGGTTCCGGGATTCAGAACTCCGATTCTTCAAAGGGAAGTAGTGGCCATTCCCTTGGCTGACACATGCAAAGTGCAAAAGGAGAAAGAAGCTGGTTAAAGATCTGAGACTGTTACCAAGTTCGAAGCAATGATTTAATCCCTTACTCAACATTTTGGTCATTTGCTTCATTGCTTCTACGTGTAAAGTCATTCTGTATTCTGCAGGCAGTCAACATCACACTGTCCATCCCTCAAACATCACTTATATTTTGATTATTCAGTTCACCTATTATTAGATGCTGTATTTTTTTTGTTCTCCTGTTTTGTGATTTTATTTTTATTTTTTTTATTGCAAAACTCCACTGTACAAAAAAATAAGACCAACGTGCACAGGTGCATCTGAACCTGCTGTCTCTTGAAAGCAAACTCACCTTGTAAATACAGGGATGAACCACAGTCTCCTCTCCTCCCCAAATACCTGCTGCAGGTTTTTGCGTATGCCGACATTGAAGCCATTTCTGTCTGGTCCACCGACAAACACTGGAGCTGAGAAGGCCTCTAGAAAAGGTCAGAATATATTTCCATGCATCAATTCTCCACATCGGATTTTACAACCGACCTAAATTCATAAACCAAATAAGGACCAAATATGTCCACCATTTATGAAATGAGGGAGAGCAGATTCATAATGGGAATGCCAAGATGGTTTCTCAATAAATATGTGAACTCTCACCTAAAGTGGATCTGTTCTTGGCCACCAACCAGCAATGGTAGCCAAAGAGGAACATGAGACTGACAAAGAACATGAGCGCCACAAACATGAGGAAGAGGACATGGAACTTTGCAGGCCCATTTGGCAATTCCCCCTGTGAGAGAGAAACATTAGAACCAGAAACCTGAGAAAAAGGGGGGCTTTAAAAAGCCATAACCTATGACAGAGGGCTCCGTTCTCTGTTCTTTTGGAAATACAATAGTGCTGACTTTAAGCAACTCAGACTCTTAGCATTACAACATTATCAGATGATGAACGTGATTGGCAAACAAGAATAAAGACACTCACCACCCAGAATTTGAGGAAATACTGAAAGACGGTTGCTGCAATGAATACGCAGTACAGCATAGAGTAAGACAGGAAAAGAAGGAAAAACTTGTAGTTGGAGAAACCAACACAGTTGTTCACCCTAAAGGAAGAAAAAATTCTGGTGTCAGAATAACATAAATACATGTATTCAAGCATTCACTATAAGTTATGTTACAACTTACCAGGGACAGTGATGGTCCATCTTCAAGACACACCTTAAAAGAAAAACATTATATGTAAAAACAGTATATACCATAATAATAATCATTTCTTCCATCATAAAACTCTTCAATTTGCTTTACAGACCAACTTCTGTTCCACATTCTTTACATGCATTCTGAAATCTATCTGTTAATTCCTTTTGCTAAACCACCGCACTGATTGGTCATTAGGATATTCTTTCTAAGAGATGGCATGCCAACAAAGCAACATCCTCTAATTATCACAACAGTCCTTGGCCAACAAATATCTCCTTGCCTAAGGTAATCTCTCTAGATGAATGGATTGAGGAGGAAAGGGTGGCTTACGTTTCACAAACCGAGCAGTGGTGACAGCGGTCAGGCTTCAGTACCTGGCAGCGGTCGCAGAACCTGATAGCTGGAGACAAGAGGATTGCTAGTTGAATGAAGGACATTTGAGCTGAGCTTACCCTTCACATACTTCCTGCAGGAGAGAACTTACTCTTAGCAATCAGCACTAATGAAAGAGATACATTGGCTGATTACTCTGGATGAGGATGCTCAGGAGAGCATGCAAAGCTAATTGCCCTAACCTACTTGCTTTCACCAAACACAGATTATGTGTGAGATGACGGGTTGTTACTAATTGACTTGCCTTCTTACCCCGGTGACTTTGATATTTAGAAAATAATAATATAATGAATAATACAGCATATTTAACTGGACAACTCACCTCCAGATTGAGCTCGAGTGAAAATAGGAAGTTTCTTTGCAATCTCAACCAGGATTTGCTTCTGAGCATCTGGCCTCTCCTCCATCTCGTATCTTTGCTTGTCTGAATATGACAGCTGAAACTAAAGCAACAAACACACCAGATGTTTTGCATACCACAGACTGTACACATGTAAATAAATAACATTATATACAGGCTACTGTTCAGGTTACCTTTTTGCAAGGTGTTGCAGGAGGAGTAAATATGGACTTCCAGTAGGTCCAGGAGAACATCACGAAGCAAACATGAAACACCAGCAGATAGGCCACTGCAAGCACAAAACCAGTCACAATAATATACAAAACAACCGTGACATGAACTTAATATATAGTTTAGCAGTTCACACTGCTTGTAGCACAGAAATGAGAGGGTAACTCACCTTTTTCCAATGAATTGCTGAGTGTAACTGTTAAAAAAGAACATGGCGTTACTTAAAATAACAAGCTGGGTGGGCAACAGTGTTTGTGCTAACAGGAGTTTGAGGTTTAACCAGAGAAACAACCTTTACCGGCTAACACGACTAGCCAGATGGTATTGGTTGTAGTTAGCTAAGAGCAACAACAGTACAATTGTTTTTGAGCGAAACCAGAGTTAACGCTGACCTCTTAATGACAATGACAAATTAAACTACGTGCAACACAAGCTAATTGTACGTTAACCGAATTAAAGCCCACACCATGAGCCACTTCCGCGTAGTTTGCTAGCTGCTGCTGTCTATATCGTAATTTTTGTCAAGACTGCTGTGCGCTAATCTGCGTTGTCTGAGCTGAAACGGACCAAATCACAACAACCGAACACAGTTTGTCGTACTTACAAAGACATAGCTCAAAGACGTAGGCGTAGTATGACCACAACACAACGGCGGTTATAATAAGAACAGGTATCCAGGAGAAAACCCTTTGACAGCATCTCAAACCTCTGGAGAGAGCCATATTCATCTACCCTCCGCTCTCATCTGCGCTCCACTACCATTCCTGGGATTTATCCATCGGTGACATCGGGGAGCGATTCACTGCACTGAAGTTACCAGACCAGTGTATTTGACCAGCTAAACTACATTTTTATACTAATATTACTTTTTCTGCAGACGATTCACTTAAAGTAAACATATAAAGTTCTGAATTATAGGAAAACCAACAACTGCTGCGTCGTTAGCACATAAACTATTAGAAATTCCTATCAACCAATCAATCCCAGATTGTGTGTATTGACACTGTACACAATAATACATTTATATAAACATTTCTAACAACATTTCTGAAATAAGAAATGCAGTAAAATTATGAAATGCAATTTAAAAAATATAATTAAAATAATATAATATAATATATTTATATTGAAAAGCAGCATAAAAAACATATAACTAATTAAGATATTCAATCTTTTGGTGATTTGTTACTTTTCAACCACCAACCAACACACACACATGTGCACAGGGATGGAAGGTTAACAAGGGAGTTAACCCTCATTCCCCCCTCAAATCACATACTAATCACATTAAATCTTTTTCAACAGAAGACACTACATTCAGAGAAGCACTGGGAATGACAGAAGAATTCCAGTTGCTTTGTTTTCAGGGCCCTGGGGTCATAAATAAGTTCACTAGTAACGTGTGTTTTTCCAGCAAGGACAAGTTAAAATGTCTACTATGAAAATGGCCAATTTTTGAAATCACAAGCAAACCAAAGGTGTAAACGGAAGAAAAACAAGTATCAAGCTTCAGAAATTAAATACATCATACTTATCTGCCTTCTGTATAGTAGTTTTTCTATATTTCTGCCTATATTAAAAAGTGTACAAGAGAGCTGACAAGAAATGAGGGGAGAGACTTAAAGAAAAAACCTGAACCCTTGACCTCTACAGTAAGGCAATCAGGTGGCTCTGTTATGCTCTGCGGGGCTTTGTGCTGGCAAGGTTTGCACCTATTTGTCCCCTTACAGGGAAGGTTCACTGTAGATCAATACAAAGTTGGTCTCTTTCAGTATGGCAGTGTCCACATAGATAGGACACAAGGAGTCACTGAGTGGTTTGGTGAGTATGATAATTATGTGAATCATATGCTTGGACCTTTATAGTTACCAGAAATCATCCCTGCTGAACACCGATGGAAGATTTTGGACTGACATGTCAAACATTACTGTCCACCGCTATCATAAAAACACCAAATGAAAAAATATGTTCACCCCTTCAGCAGAGGTACAGAGACTTGGAGAATCAATGCCAAGGGGCACTGAAGCTGATCTGGTGGCACGTTGCAGCCCAACACCTTACTGACACACTTAATGTTGTTTTTCCTTTAAATTGTCACCCGTATGTAGGTCTCCAGCTGGACCCCACCTGGGAAATGATTTAACATCACCCTAGTACTTTTTTCAATTAAGTGCTCTTGTTTACTACTGTGTGCTTCATTTGTAGGCTACACAACAGCTGTATATTTGTCAAAATAACTGCAGGCCACACACATTCAAAGAAGAAATCACCAGATTGTTTTGACCTCCTGAGAGCAAAAATGCAGCAGCAGTGTTTGAAGGTAAGCGCCTGCTTGCTGCTGCAGTTCTTAAGCGTTTAACATAAAGGATAACGTTCACCCTCTCCACCAGACAACGCTCAGTGAATTACATCATCTTGGGCTGTTTCTTGTTAATGTAATCATTTTTGCACTGATTTTCAGTGCTGCTTTCCCCCCATTTCCCAACCGTCTGCTGAATAAAGGATTAAAATGCTTTACAAAAAAGACTTTCAGTTTGTGTGATGGTAATATGATGCAATATAGTGTATATGATTTCACCTGGACTGGCAATGGATGTAAGTTTAAGACTTTATTGTTACCCTTTTTCTACATTGTGTGGACTTACCACACATGTGTGACCTGAGGGCCTTTCTCACTGTGCCAGATTAATAGGTAGTGAACTCAAGCTAAGCTAAAATAAAAGGCATTCCTTGGTCATGTTATGTGTATTCTAGAGTCATTTTAATTCCAGTAAAGGCATTTAAAATAACACTAATACTGAAAGTGGCAACAAATGTTTTTAATAAGAATACATGCAACATCATACACTGTACAGTAAAGTAGCTCAGCCTGTACAAGCTGCTTCCGCTCCCCTTGCTTGCCTCAGTGTGAGGTCATTTGCTCAGAAAGTGGCCTCCTGTCACACCATTCAGGTATGAAGTGGACGTTGTAGGTGTTTAATGCATCAGCTCCTCACAGAGGAGGTGAAACGATTGTGTCTCCGGGGTGTCGGGTTCAACCCCATGACAGCCAACCTTTTCACTCCTTTGTTTATGCTCTTGGCCTCTCCTGTGTTGACACTGATCCTCCTTAACACCAACACTGGTGATGCTCAAGGCACAGTTGATGACATGTAGTGCTGCAAAGCCTGAGACTCATCCAGAAGCACAGTTTGCTGCGTTTCCCTCTGCTCAGTGGCATCGTGCTATCATTTTATACGAGGTGCAGGAGCTCTGTGTCTCCAGCTGCTCACTCTGGATGGTGAAGTCAGGCGTCTTGCTCTGTTGGAAAGTTATGAACAGCTTCTTCTTCTGACATGTGCAGATGATTGCCCTTCACTACTTGAGTGCTCTGCCAGATTCTTGCAATCACCCCAAAAATAGAGGAGGAACGCATATACATTCATGGCTGTTGAATTTGCAGCTGTGAAAGTGAATAGACAGTAGATGGATGGAGCCAGAGAAAGTGCTGCAGCCAGTCTGATGGTCACACTACTTTGAAAAGCATGGAAGACGAGAAAATGAATGTTTTAGATGACATAAAATAATCTTTTTCAGGACTGCACCACTGTTTCGCTGTTTTAGCATCTTGTCTGTTGTTTGGGGCTACAAAGAAAAGAGTGAAAGAACTCCATAAGGATCAACTTGTGGCAAACCGAACTTTATCCTCATTCAAAAGCAAAGATCAAAACACTCAAGCGCCTTTTTATTTCTTAAGTTTGCTTCTGTTTTCACTTTAAATTGATTTAATCATTTTTGTTCTGCACTTTGCAGGAGTCCCCAATGGGAGGCACTGTGAGACCGTTTTAAAACTTTTGCCACCACAGAGCAGCTCACAACACACCTTTGCACTTATTGCTCTCTGCAAAGTCTCACATTTGTATGTGGTCAAATGTTAGTTTAACTCATTAGCGGTGTTCATCCTGCTCTGCAAGTTCGGATACCTGCATCAAAGGAGATCAAGGCCGTATAATGAGTGAGTGTGTGTGAACATCAAGGTGTCCAATTATATTAGTAATTAGACTTGTTTGAACATAGACTCGTGTTTTTCTGGCTCACTGTCATCTTTGTGAGGTAAGAAAAAGCCCTGCAGGAACAAACTGAGCTTATGCCAGGAAGACCAAGTCCGCTGATGTCACTATCAGCACTGATCTCTGTTAATGAGCGTGCGACCCTCCTCCTCCTCCTCCTCCATCCCTTCAGAGAGATGCTGCTTCATCCTTTTGTTCTCAAGATTTATGGAATGCCGTCATCTTCTGACGTGGCCGTTCAACACAATGCGTAACAGCCAGTGTAATTGTCTCCCCATTACTGAATGCTGTGAAACTTTTCATCATGTCATGGGACCCCAGGGTTAGTGGAGCATTTGACCGTGGACTCTAACAGCCCAGCAGGACTGCGTTGAGAAGGCTTTGTGTGCTTCCCAGTACCACCTGCTTTCCCCCCTCTTTACGTAATGCAGACTTCTGGGATATGGGTGTGAGGTGAGCTGCACCCAACACTGACCTGCTCTCTTCAATCACATGTGTTCTCCTCTCTCTTTTGTCGAGGCCCCACTCATTCTCCCTGATATCTTCTCCCACTTCAACACGTCGTC
The DNA here is from genome assembly GCA_900302755.1 of Chromis chromis. Taxonomy (NCBI): domain Eukaryota; kingdom Metazoa; phylum Chordata; class Actinopteri; family Pomacentridae; genus Chromis; species Chromis chromis. The sequence goes on from OMNN01085389.1 coordinate 38,886, forward strand.
CTTCCTCTGGCTCTCCATCCAACTCCTGTTCTCTCTTCCTCTCTCTGCCTCCCCCCACCACCTCCACCACCCTGCCTTCCTCTCTCTCTCTCTCTTCAGGCAACAGTGTCGGCAGCCGGGCGATGACAGCTCCTCTCTCATTCAACCGCTCACTGGAGGCAGGGAGCGGCCATCCATCCATCAGCACGGCAGCAAACCCCATCCACTACAAAGTCATTGTGACTAGCAAAATAGTAACGGCCTTTTAATCAAAACATTTACCCCTGTGTAAAAGTAAAACACAAGCAGCTCATATCAGCAGGTTGAGGCAGACTCCTCGCCTTGGAGATGTGTGCGAGCAGATCGTCTTGGAAGTGCATTCCTTGCCGCCGTGGTGGTAGGCTACATAAACAGACAGTAGGGGCTGGAGGAGAGCCCATTTGGGGAGAAGTCATGCGTGGCTGTAAGAAAGTGCGAAAGGACCACAGTTTACAATGAAGCACCATGCAGGCTTATTAAGTGGCGAGAGGAGCACAATGGCTGACACAATCCGATGTTATTTGAGTTTGCTCTTGAGCTGCTGCTCACTGTTATGCCTTGAAGATGAAGTGGCACTTAGAGTGTGCATTTCATTTGACCCCTGAGACTCTCATGTCATGCAGTTGTGCTCTGCAGTCACGGCTGATTCAGGGAATGCTGATGATGCTAAGCACTTGGGAGGGTGATTCATTTGGGAGGTGTGTGTGTGTGTGTGTGTGTGTGTGTGTGTGTGTGTGTGTGTGTGTGTGTGTGTGTGTGTGTGTGTGTGTGTGTGTGTGTGTGTGTGTGTGTGTGTGTGTGTGTGTGTGTGTGTGTGTGTGTAGGCCAAGGAGGAAGTCTGTGTATGGACATGGAACGGATGTTCAAATCAAAGGACCTCTATAGTCTGACAGTGACAACTGCAAGTCTTTAAATGATGAAACTATACTAATTCTCTCTCTTCGCAGAGTCTTTTCTCTCATTACAAGCATTTCTCTTAAGCACCATTATCCTGGCACATGTTCAGTGGGTGCACTTGTAGTGCAGTCACAAATTTTCAGAAGGGTCCATCCAGACCTTTCTAAACTTGGGTGGATGATGGAATTCATGTCATGTCTACCTTTATGGACTCTTGCAGGAAAGCCTGAATTTGCTTAGTGTCTATTCTGAAACCTTCCTAAAATCACTCTTTGATAGAGCGTTGATATCTAGAACACAGTTCATGAAAACAGGTCATTACTTATCGTTACATGCAAACAAGTGTCAGTAAAAAAGACATTTTGGTCCAAAGGTTGGATCAGAGTAAGTGTCAAGTGGTCGATAAAACATTAGGACATGAATATCTACAGAAAGTTATCCCAAATTTCTGCACCATCCCATTTTCTTTCCACTGAGCTTATAAGTTCACTACCATCTCTGTCCATCTTCTATCTCTCAGCTCCATTCAATTGTTCTTCACACTCTTTCTATCTTCTCCTTCCTTTGAACAGTCTTCTGTATGTGACCTTTAGTCTGTCTATTGTTATGTAAGTAGGTCATTTGTGTATTGAACCAGTATTTAGGAAAATAGGGCCATGCTGAATGACAGTTGTAGTGTGTGTGTGTGTGTGTGTGTGTGTGTGTGTGTGTGTGTGTGTGTGTGTGTGTGTGTGTGTGTGTGTGTGTGTGTGTGACAATGCAGACAGCCAGATCCGACTTCTATCACAGTTCACTGATTCAGCTTCTCTATTCCAACCCTCCTTCCTCACAGACACCAGACAGTCTGTCACAGCCGAATATTAAAGACACATTAAAACCAGCTGAGAGCTGATAAATAGCTTTATATGTGTGTCCGACTCACCTGGGTGCAATAAATTATTGTAACGAGGCTAACGAGACCTCGGTCACGTTGGTCCCAGTATTATTTAACCCTTTAAGACCTGAGCCTCAAAATGTCCTCCTGGTCTTTGTTTCTTATTCTGATTAGAAGAAGGTCAGAAAATGTCCTGTGAGTGCTGGAGCCCATTTTAAGAAGAAACTTTCAATATCTGGCAGTTATTTACGATTCACTGCCTATTATAAGAGTTACGGTAATTTTACGGTAATTTCATCCAGCGGAGTCCTGGGGGGGCATGAATGAAATTACCGTAATGACACTATATTGGCTGTAAAGCGCAACGACGTTGTAACGACGTTGTAACGACGTAACGACGTAACGACGTAGTAACGACGTAGTAACGACGTAGTAACGACGTAGTAACGTCGTAACGACGTTGTAACGACGTAGTAACGACGTTGTAACGACGTTGTAATGACGTAGTAACGACGTAACGACGTAGTAACGACGTAGTAACGTCGTAACGACGTTGTAACGACGTAGTAACGACGTTGTAACGACGTTGTAACGACGTTGAAACGACGTTGAAACGACGTAGTAACGACGTAGTAACGACGTAGTAACAACGTAGTAACGACATTGTAACGACATTGTAACGACGTTGTAACGACGTAGTAACGTCGTAACGACGTTGTAACGACGTTGTAACGACGTAGTAACGACGTTGTAACGACGTAGTAACGACGTTGTAACGACGTTGTAACGACGTAGTAACGACGTTGTAACGACGTAACGACGTTGTAACGACGTAGTAACGACGTTGTAACGACGTAGTAACGACGTAGTAACGACGTAGTAACGACGTTGTAACGACGTAGTAACGACGTTGTAACGACGTTGTAACGACGTAGTAACGACGTTGTAACGACGTAGTAACGACGTAGTAACGACGTTGTAACGACGTAGTAACGACGTTGTAACGACGTAACGACGTAAGGCCGTTATTCGACGGTAATTTTACAGTAATTTCTTTCAGTGGATTCCTGGGGGGGCCCGAAAAAAATTACCATAATGACCGTAATGACACCATATTGGCTGTAAAGCGCAACGCCTCAGCTTTCAGAAACTGTTTGATTTTTTTTCCGATAGCACAAACGGTGACATATCTCCAAAGTGCGCTAGCCCAAACGTGTCGCCGATGACGCACTAGGACTTAAAACCAACCATGTAAATGAGGCAGCAGGTAAAGGTTACATGTGACACTGGTCCAGAGGTCAGTGTTTCTCTCTGACAGCCTGAGTCATGTAGAAGTCCCTCTGTCCCCCATCAGACCAGGACTCAGGTCTTTTATTATTCTCCTCACTCGCCGACTAAACTCCTGACATTTCAGTAGCTTCAACACATCTCCTCCAACTGTAAGCTCCACTTCTGTCTGGTCAAACCTAACAGTGGTTTTGCTCTGAATCTTCTACCTGATCAGACTCAGAACACTTTACAGGCTTTGAACGTCTGACAGTATGAAGCTTCTTGGTCACTTGTTAAAGTTAATTATCAACCTGATCAGCTGGAGACTGACTCAAAGAACTGATCCCCGAACCTCTGTGGTCAATAGTGTCATTATTCACCAGAAGGGAGTTTTCCACAGCCTGATAAAAACACCTGAGAAACAGATGACATAGTTCATGTTGTCACTGTGGCTCCTTTACTAGGTAACAACAAGTCTGCCTACGTGGTTCATGTCATGGAAGGATGGATTTTAACCAAGATCAGAATATTTTCCTTTACTTAATAAAACCGTGAGTGAAAATTTAAGGAAATATCAAGTGAAGGTAAAAGGAAAACCAAAGTCAGCTTGTGAAGATCGAAGTGAGTGAAAACAAAAGTAAACAGTGAGCGAAAACCGACTGAACACTGTGTGAAAACCAAAGTCAACAAGTGAAAGCCGCAGTAAACAAGTAAATGAAAATCAAAGTAAACGAGTAAAAACCAAAGTAAACAAGTAAAAACCAAAGTAAACACCAAAGTAAACAAGTAAACACCAAAGTAAACACCAAAGTAAACAAGTAAACACCAAAGTAAACAAGTAAACACCAAAGTAAACCAGTAAAAACCAAAGTAAACACCAAAGTAAACAAGTAAACACAAAAGTAAACAAGTAAAAACCAAAGTAAAGCAGTAAAAGCCAAAGTAAACACCAAAGTAAACAAGTAAACAACAAAGTAAACACCAAAGTAAATGAGTAAAAAACAAAGGAAACACCAAAG
>OMNN01085393.1:0-17819 GCA_900302755.1 Chromis chromis
ATATTTGCCTTTAAACCTGGCTAAATATTATGATAAGAACATTCATGCATATGGCTCCAGGAGAAGTCTAACACAAACCTGTTTGTCAATGTGGAATTTCTTTTAGTGACTAAGGCTTTGGGCTTAAACTAGACTAATGTTAATGGGTAACAGATTATCAAACACATACTGAAAGAAGTCCAGTAAATGTGTTAGCAAATGTTTGAAAGTAAAATGCTGTACAGTTACAAGCTGCTTTCACTGAAGGTTCAGCCTGTTCTAATTCCCATGGCATCAAAAAGTACAGTTTTGTCAAAGATGCTGGCATTTGAGAGATAGTCACAGGGTGCAACTCCACTCAATATTTGACCTGAGTCTTTCACTCAGTGTTTGGTTAGGTTCAGGCACCAAAACTACTCGGTTAAGGTTTGGATCAGAATGTACCCTTTCATAATATTAACCACATGTTAAAGTCAAACTTTTCATTGCATGAAAAGGAGCAACAGTGGCGACACCAACCAAGAACACTTAGGGCGTGTTCACACTGGGCAGTTTAGTGCGCACTCGAGATCGATTCTCTCTTTGGTCTGTTTTTTTGCTGGTGTGAACAGGGACTAGTTGGTGCGCACCACTTTTAGTGCGCACCAACTGGTTCACTTGAAGAGGTGGTCTCGGGCCGCTGTTTGGAGCGCAAACGTACTATCTAAGCGGAGCGTATGAAATTTGTTCTAAACAGGATGGGACAGAAGCACACTGCAGCGTCTAGTAACAAAGCACGTCTCCTCCTGGAGCCTTATGATGCGTCTCCTTTCCTGTTTGTGCCACAACAACATTGTTTCCAACGCCGCTCTGGACTCCGATAAAGACTCGACATAATCAGAAACATTACGCATAGATAGCGTGTAGCTCGCTACGGCGAATATGGTGAGAAAACTAAGTATCTCTTCATCCATATTGAAAAACAACAGCTCAATGCAGAGTGTGACGTGATTCGCGTCACCAAGTGGTCCAAACTAGAGCGCACCAGATTTAGAGACGTTGGACAAGGTCTAGAAAATCCAGGCTTTTTTTCTGGTCCACAAAAAATTAGCATTTGGTTCACTTCGGTTCACTTCAGTAAGTGTGAACACAGCCTTAGTTTCTGTCTGGGCTGTTTGCGATGCCATAACCTTTATATAACAACAGCTAAACAAATGATCAAATAAACAGCTGTTAGTTCTGATCTAAAGTGTCTCCATGGCAGAGACAAGTGGACAACTGAAGACCTCCAGATGTGACTGAAACATCTGGAGACAGAGACGTAGGCCGACCTCGTCATGACAATAGTTAGTAAATGAAAATCACAACAGTAATCCTGATCATCTCTAGAAGGTGGATCAGTTCTCTGAAGGTTCCAGCCTTCATCTGGGCTTTAACCAACCTGCTCCTCGTCCAGCCTCAGACCAGATCCACCAGACTGATGGGTCCACACACACTGAGGCTGCTGTTTGGGTTGTGATCTCTACAGTCAGGACTCTGCAGTGATGAACAGAGCCTCAGAGCCTCAGGCTGTAAACAGGATTATTGAATCTCTGGACGCGCTCCAGATGTTGCTGCTGTGTTTGGTTCACATCCATCTTCTCTCCGGTGTTCTTCGGTTTGAAAAGGACAAGAAGGACGAGGACGTGGACTCTGTGTCCTCCTCCTCTGCACTGAAACCACAGAGACTCAAGGATTAACTGATGATCACAGTCAATAAAATGATCTGAACCAGCTAATGACAGAAGGGATGTCATAAGTGCTGCTAACTGTTATTGATAGTGTTGATGAGAACACAGCTGATGAGCAGTCGGAGGCTGGACTCAGTGATGATGGACAGTCTCACTCTGAGGCTTCACAGCGTCTGATTAGTCAGCTGAGCGTTCAGTAATGACTGATCATCCTCCAGCCTCTCTGTTCAGGTTGGATGCATCTCTGGCAGGTGAGAGATGTTGTTGTTGTGTTTCAGTTCAGGCGTTCCACCGTCTGATTTCCCTGTTGGTTGCTGTCGCTGCATCGTTATGAACTGCAGCTCGTTTTAATATGACTGCGTTGTTCCTGAGACTGTAGTCCTGAGACTGTAGTCCTGAGACTGTAGTCCTGAGACTGTGGTCCTGAGACTGTAGTCCTGAGACTGTGGTCCTGAGACTGTGGTCCTGAGATCCTGAGGCTGTAGTCCTGAGACTGTGGTCCTGAGACTGTAGTCCTGAGACTGTAGTCCTGATCTGCTGTGGTAGCAGACTGAACTTATTGTCATACATACATGAAATATTGTCTTCTGGTTTTTCTTCTCTTCATAACAGAAGTTTGCCTTTGACGCTCTTGTCTGAGTAAACTTTAGTGAACTGTCCCGGGATATAACTGACTGGTCTGCCTGCTCATGTCCAGTACGAGCCTCTCAGCTTGACTCAGATGTGTGGTGAGAGTTAAACCAAACATACAGGACCAGTAGCATCACAGTGTTCACCCAGACCAGTCTGACACACACCTCCCTCCTTCCTCTGCCCTATCTGGTAATATGTTCTTAATTGGTTCAATTATTAACGTCAATGAACGGATCAACAGTTGATCATTAACAGCCCTGACCTCACCTGTGTGTAATTAAAGGCCAAGGCTGCACGCCCACCGTGGAAAGGTTGGAGTCCAGAGAGAGAAAAGAGTCGGATAGATGAATGAGCAGCACACAGGTCTGGGGGGTCATGAAGGACGACTGAAGGTGATGAGAGTCTCTGTGTTTGTGTTTTACATCCGTGTGGTCGTGAAGTTTGGCTGGAACTTGGTGGAGAAAAGGTCATTTGGTCACAACGAGCCGCTGAGAAGGAAAGACTAACAGAGAGTAGGTCATCTGTTTCCATTCAGGTAATTAGATGTAGTGTTTACACGCACACACACACACACACACACACATACACATACACACACACACACACGCAGTACAATAGACAGTGGGGCCTCAGTCAGATTGACTAAACTGTCCACTCATGCAGCCCCTCAGTCAGGAATCCCAGGAATGAGCTCTTTGCATTAAACCATAAAGTGTGTGCGTGTGCGTGTGCGTGTGCGTGTGCGTGTGTGTGTGTGTGTGTGTGTGTTTTTCTCTCGTTTATAATCCTAACTTTATTTGTACAGCGCCCTTCATACCAGGTTTGCAGCTCAAAGCGCCTGGGTTAGGGTTAGGGTTAGGGTTAGGTCACTGCACAGATCCAGTTCATCCCTCTGCAGCATCTCTGTCTGTCTGTCTGTCTGGTGACCGTCTGTCCTGTGGCTCCGTCCACAGAGCTGATAGTGTGTCACAGGTGGAATCTGAAAGTGTAACCTGGTCTAGTGTGTGTTTTGTGTCTTCAGCTTGCTGTACTTAAAAACATGTAAAAGCTGAGCTGTCTCTTACCTCCCTGGTGTTGTTTTGGTGTTACCTCTTGGTGCAACTTTACGTCATAACACCCAGACCTGATTACTACAAGGCACCGTCGTGGTCCTTTCTGACGCTGTAAAGTCATCCTTCAGCTGTCCTGATGTCTTGGATTGTGTGTTTGAGCAAAGTCAGGATTGGAATATGAGTTTGTTAAAGTTGTTAAATACCTTTGACAGTCATGACACAAATTGTCAAAGGTCTTTAAAAACTTTAAAAAGCTCCTGTGAATGAAAGAAAGTCAAAGTACCGTTTGTCTGTCTGTTAATGTTCAGATGCTGTCACATTAGCAGAAGGGAGTGCTGTGATTTGTTTGGTACACGTGTGCTGAATGAAAAGGCCCATACCGTACATTCTTTGTCCAGGTACGTGTACGACTACAGCCCGACTCCCCTGTATGAGTCACGTTACGGTGACATAGACGTGTTAACTCACTGTGGAAACTCCCTCCCTCTTCTGGACAGCAGATCTTCATAACACAGATCAGAACGTTTCAGGGCGACGGCTCGTTTGAGGTTTTATTGTTAGGGAAATGTTTTGGGTTCGTCTCCAGGAAATGAATGTAAGTCGCTGCAATGTCCTCAGAAGTGCTGGAAACAACGTTGTGTGTGTGTGTGTGTGTGTGTGTGTGTGTGTGAGAGTGAGTGAGTGAGTCCACACCTCCTTCTCTCTGCAGTGTGGGGATTTCCTTTTTCCACTCTGGTCACATGACTGCAGATATGGGTGTGGTCTCCTGCATTCCTGGCCTCGCTCTCTTTCCTCTCCTGTTACTGTCTGGCAGGCTGCGACACTCTCCCTCAAACACACACACTTGGACACACACTCTCCCTCAAACACACTCACTTGGACACACACTCTCCCTCAAACACACTCACTTGGACACACACTCTCACACACACCGTTGTCTAGACGGAGCACACACACCGGCTGGTTGACGTGACCTGCATGTGGAAACGTCTGCGTGAAGTCAGTGTGGCACAGTTCGGTGGGTCTGCTGGTCTGTGATCGGTCGCTGTGTGCAACAACAACAAAAGTTGCTGTGTGTGTGGAGGGCGTGGCCAGCAGTGGGTTTGCACAGTGGGGTTGTGTGTCTGTGGAGGGCGGTGCAGGCTGCTCCTTTAGTATGCAGAGCAGGTGTGTCTGCAGAGGCAGAGATGGAGGAGGAGGAGGAGGGTAACGGCAGCCCAACACAGAAAGAGAGATAATGAACAGAGAGCAGGAACCAGGACCTGTGACTGTGGAGGAGGAAGAGGTTGTTGAAATTCACATTCACATCAATTTTTCATCCGCTGCCAGTCGTCCCGTGACCAAACACAGAAACATGTTAGTGGCAGCAGCTGGATGAGAGTCCAAGTGTTCAGGTTCAGTCCACGTTGGCTCACAGAGCCACGCTGTTTGGAGTCTATTTGGTACCTCCGCCAAGAGGAGGTATTGTTTTTGCTGGCGTTTGTTTGTTTGTTTGTTACAAGATAACTTGAAAAGTTCTGAACAGATTTTAATGAAATTATCAGTAAATGTTGATAAAGGTACACAGAACAGGTGATTACATTTGGTGATGTTCTGGATTACCAAAAATGAGAAAATGCCGCTCGTGGAAATCACAATGGAAATGAGCTGTTAGCGGCCTGAGCCTGCTCCTTATAGCGCGGTGGCTTATGGGTAATGTAGTAGCAGTAGATGAAGTGCGTTGTGTGTCTTTATGGGTAATGTAGTAGCAGTAGATGAAGTGCGTTGTGTGTCTTTATGGGTAATGTAGTAGCAGTAGATGAAGTGCGTTGTGTGTCTTTATGGGTAATGTAGTAGCAGTAGATGAAGTGCGTTGTGTGTCTTTATGGGTAATGTAGTAGCAGTAGATGAAGTGCGTTGTGTGTCTGTCCCCCCTCCACTCGTGCTGGACTCTTTCACCGTGTCTGTGACCAATAAATGGCTTGTTAGCAGCACAGAACCAGCTAACACAGTAGTTTACTGAGGTATACGCCACGGAGCTGAGAAGGTAGCAGCTGCTTGGAGGAGGGCGGAGCTCTACGAGGGATTTTCTAGTTTGGGATGCAAAACTAAGTTGTGTAAAATATTTTAGTGGAATTTTGAGAATTTCTGATGTTTGTTTTTCTCTTTTCACCCTCAAACATGTCTCATCTGGGAAGACATCTGAAGGTTCCCTGAAATAAAACGCCCAGAGACGTGACGTTTGTAAAGACACAGACTAAATAGTTTCCAGCAGCAAAAGATCGAATGACTCGTTTTAACTGTCGGTACAAAGTCTTCAAATGATGGTTTGAATAAAGTTCCTGTATGTTTATGGCTGCATCCATGTTTCAGCTCCTTCTGAGGCCTCGAACATCAAGTAGACTTCAGCAAGACAAGGATCCAGCTGTTTGGTATTCAGTCAGTTTGAACTCTGACATGTGAAGTCACGAGCTTCTCAGGGCTTCGTCCAGCTGAGGAGCGTCGACACTGACCTGTAACTGAATGTTGATCAGGTTTTATAGCTCAATGGAAAATGATAGAAGCAGCAGCTGATTGGCTGGAAGGAGTTCAGGGACCAACTCAGGAGGGGTTTGATAAGAAGCTGTATAGTTTACTACCTCATGGCCTGCTGCTGTTAGCTTAGCCGCGGTAGCTCCAGCAAGTTTCCAGTATTTCAGGAAACACTCATCAGCTTTCTTTCATTCTTATATATTAGGAGCTTTTAAAGTTTCTAAATACCTTTGACAGTTTGGACGTCTTCCTCAAAGCTCCTAATCACCTGACATGTATGAATAAAAGAAAGGCGAAATGAACTTCTTTATTTGTTATATAGGTTTTGTATCTTTTAATTGTAGTCGACATTGATAATTATTGATCATTTTTAGAGATCTATTCAGAATAAAGACCAGGTGTATTTAGAATTTAAACACTTGAGCCTGTTTCACGGGACACAGGTCATAATTTGAACACATTAAAACACACCGTGGTCGCAGTCCGTCTTGTTAACCAGTAAGAGGCTCCACCTGCTGGAACAACCAGGTACTACAGCTGCAGCGTGTCCTTCCTCTTCTATATTTTTATTCTGTCAAACGATTAAACAATAAAGATCAACAGCATCCCGACATTAGTGACTCTGGGTAGACAAACAAACACAGTGGAGCATCAGCGCTCCAGGAAGTCCCACCAACACTGATTCAGAAGTTGTCCAGTTAATTCTGACTTGATTCATGTTTGATCTGTTGAACAAAAGCAAGAAGCCCTTTTTTAAACGTTCTAATGTGATTGTGTTGGGCTGCGTACCTCTGACTCCTCATAATAACAACATGATGGATGTGATGTTGGTGTGATGAGTCACTCTGCTGCTCTGCTTTGTTTACATGAACCAAACCTAGAGCACCGAGGGCTCTGCCAAGACACACATTATGTCCTCGCTCTGGCAGATTATTTCAGAAACTGTTTACATGTGAGAAGACATGCCTCCATGTTTATGTGTTCAGGTGTTTTCTGAAACCGCTTCTCTTCACACCAAAACAATAGAACATGTCATCCCAGATCTGCTCCTCAGAGGAACACAGTGGATGTTCATGACTAATGCTGCAGATACATCCAGACACTATGAACTGCTGCTGCACCCACACACTCACATTTAGCAGTCAGCTCTTCACACACACACTCAGGCTTATCATATCTCACACACACACATGTATAAGCTGAGTGGCTGGCAACATGGCGACTGCAGCCTAATTTAATCTGGAGTCAGTGACTAACAGATAAGACGGACAAAGAACAGACCCACTGTGTCTCCCTCTATACTCTGGTTGTCTTGGGCCTCATAGATGCTTCAGCTGAATCCTGACATCATATCCTGTCTATCGTCTGTAGATCAGTGTCTTTGTGGACCAGATGAACTCGGCCTCCAGTGTAGCTTCATTTCACTTATCTGGCACAGAATTCAGTTTAAAAGTTCAGTTTCCATTTGTCTTCATGTTGTAAACAGGATTTCACATCTGTAGTATATTCAGATCTGTCTACGTTATTATGAACCAGGTCAAAGAACCCAGTTTTAGTTACTGGTAGAGACCAACAGGTGGTAGTTCCCTTCAGCAGCCTCCATCATAACCCTTCATGGTGAAGTATGCAGTGCAGAGCTGTGGTGTTAGTTGTAGCTAACTGTTGCTAATGCTAAACCCCACCAATAGTTTCTTGCTCCCTGATCCAAAAAGAAAACTCACACTGTCATTTTTAGATTAGATTAGATTAGATTAGACTTTATTAATCCCACATCGGGGAAATTTCCTTGTTACAGCCGACCACAGAATTGCACACAAAAATGTTTACCATATACAGAAGAATAAAACATAAACAATCTAATAGAAAAAGGCATTTAACAATATACTATATACAAACCTAGTGCAAATTATGTGAAAGAATGTGCAGAGTGCAAATGAAATGAAATATGAGCAGAAAGAAAGGCACTGTAGCTATTTAAACCGTCTAAGTACTGATTTACAATAAGTTAATATTGCACATGATGAGAGTACAGGAACTACAACACGTTCAGGTTGTGCTGGTGGTGTAGAGTCTTATGGCAGCTGGAATGAATGACCTGCGGTAGCGTTCTTTCTTACCCCGTGGGTGAAACAGTCTTTTCCAGACTAGTTTACCGACAGAACACCATCAGCTGTTCTAAGGCTTCCTGGATGCTCTCAGTTCTTTATTTACCAGTGTCCTCGTAGCGTCTGGACTTGGTTGAGTTAGCTCCAAGACGTTTCCCCTCTCATCCAAGAGGCAACGACCTAACGACCCTCATGGGCACCGTTCTCACCTGGCCAGAAGGCTCCCTAACGAACCTCATTGTGAGAGGGAAGGACCTAAACATGTGAGGCAGGATCAGCTGATGCATGTCGACCAGAGACGCTTCGATCAGACCTGCAGTTTGTCATCAGAGACTCAGTCTGAGCTACTGGTTTGTAGATCATCATCATCCAGCTCCGCCTGTTCTGCTGAGGGTCGACTTTGTGCTTCTGTAATGTATGTTTCCCATTTCTCTGCCACTGTGTCGTTAACCCTTTAAGTCCTAGTGCGTTGTCGGCGACACGTTTGGGCTAGCGCACTTTGTAAATATGTCACCGTTTGTGCTATCGGAAAAAAATCCAACGGTTTCTGAAAACTGAGGCGTTGCGCTTTACAGCCAATATGGTGTCATTACGGTAATTACATTCATTCGTCATTACGGTAATTTCATTCGTGCCCTCCAATTCGCTGGATGAAATTACCGTAAAATTACCGTAATGACACTATATTGGCTGTAAAGTGCAACGAAAAAATGCGCACCAGCACTCACAGGACATTTTCTTACCTTTTTGTAATCAAAATAAGAAAAAAAGACCAGGCGGACATTTTGAGGCTCAGGTCCTAAAGGGTTAATAATATAAAGAGCATTAGTTTTATGACATCTGCTCCTGTCATGTCCTGATCAACACATCACCATCCACTAGTTGTTCCCGTGGAGGCTCTAATGGGCTGGACTGAGTCTCCCTCCAGCAGCAGAATTAAAAGTGAAAATGGTCAAAATGAATCCATAAAAACTAGATGCTGGTCTCCGGTGTGATGATCAGCTGTCAGGACTGGTCTCTGTATTGATCTGTGTCTCTCACATGAGAGATGGAAATCACTTGGATCGGTTCAGTCACATCAGCGTCGGTACGTACAGCAGCTCAATAGTTCCTCCTGTCTGTTGCTGCTAACTCGGTACAGAACAGCAGAGGGGCCATAACTCAGCAGCTAGATTAGACCGAGTCATCGCATGGTGATGGTCTGAACCAGGAGGACAGAACTCAGTGTCGGTCACAGTGAGGAGCTCATTTACTGTTCTTCTGTCAGACTGTGTGTGTGTGTGTTAGTTCTATTAGCTTGTTTGTGTAATAGTCAAAGAGTTTCTCGTTAAAGCAGAACAGCCTCACACACACTCAGTCACATGGCAGGTGTGTCATTAAGGTCTAAAGACAGGAATGCTCACCTTTGGACTGAGCTGGGTGTGGCAGGGTGGTTAACAAACACAATAGGTGTGTGTGTGTGTGTGTGTGTGTGTGTGTTCTGTTTGTGAGGCTCCACAGCGAACCTCTGGATTGTGTCGTTTTTTTCTTTCTACTATTCCCTCAGTCTGAACAAAACAGCACAACCTGAGCATTAATATTTATCAGAGTCGTGTAAAGTTGCCTTTAATAGAACTGTTCCAGGGTTTTAATCCTTCATTTAACATGTTCAGGTAAATTCACGTCATAAACTCGAGGCTCTGTTGCTTTAAATGTGATCTATCAACAACAGCGACTTGACTGGATCTGATACCAAACTTTCATCCATCGTAGCCACAAACAACACATCAAACTGCATGATATGATAATCCTAACACACCTCCAATACATTAAAAACACCAGAAATGAATCAGAGCATGCTAACTGCTAACTGCTAACTGCTTCTGTCCCTTTAATGTGAATCTGAATAATGAATGTAGGACTATGTACCGGTTGGGTTTGCTGTCATGGAATAGTCTTCTTGGTGCCTGTACTCTATAGTAATCTCATTATCTATAATTAACACGTTCCATCAGCAACTATCTGTGTAATAAAGCACAACAAATAGGCAGTTGATGTTCTCTGTTCTCTGACTGTAATAAGGATGCTGGTTAGATGGCAGCTGTCCTGGTCGGTTTCAGGTTGGACATATTTGCATCATGAAGAGTCATGTGGAGTTAATCCATCATCCTGGTAGTTTCTATCGTAGCATCTGGACTGGCTTGAGTTTCCAGTGGATGAGAGGTGGAACGTCTTGGACCAACTCACGCCAGTCCAGACGCTACGATTGAAGCTACAAGGAGAACCATGACCTGGATGACCGAGGACCTTCACAGACAAACCAGCCATTAGTATCAGAGTTTTTTTTTTTTTTTTTTACTTTTTTATTTGATTTTTTTATCCGCACAGTACAATGTATATATTTCAACATTTCAACACAGTTCAATAAGTTCCTTTTCCTTTATCTCAGCTGTATATGAGTTTTTACAAACCTCCATGGACAATATAGAATGGAAGATTAAATACCTTCAGGTATTACTCCCAGTATTGCCACTTCAAGGTTTGCGGGATGTTCATTTTAAAAACCTCCTTCAGGGCATTGAAAACCTCCCTCCAAAACACAGTTAACTTTGGGCCTAGCCAAAATATGTGGGTGTGATTAGCTACATGAGCTCCACAGTTCCTCCAGCATGAGCTGGGATATTGTGGACCCATCTTTGACACTATTGCCGGGGCACCAAAATGTAATAATCTGTTCCTTGTCCCATTATCAACATTTCCTGAAAATTCCTAACTTTTCATGTTATCTTACTAACAAACAAACGGACAAACAGACAAACGCCGGCAAAAACATAACCTCCTCCGCTTTGCTTGGCGGAGGTAATAAAAACGACACTATGCCATAAACATGATGTTATAAATGCAGGATGCAGAGCGAGTGAGGACGAACCGTCATAAATCACTACAGTCCATTCAACAGCTGAGGCAGCAGGGGTCAACATTCAGAAAAGCAAATCGTAAAATGGAAGTGATGAAAGACAAAATAGATAAAACAGGCTAAGACTGATAAATAGAGAAATGAATAAAGACACAAATAAAAATTGTAATTTATGATTAAATGAAATCAAAAGCCAGAATAAATAGGAACTATTGGTGTGATTAAAAGGTGCTTTAGACCGAGAACCTTCAGACATTTTGAGACGGGACCAGAACTTGTTGTCTTTGGATTTATGACCGAGCACGAGCAGTGTGTGTGTCATGTCTGTGTTCAGATTTGACAGAGCCCCCCAAAGTGTCACTGCAGGGATGCACCGTTCATCTGTTAACCAGAACCCAGAATCTAAATGGCTGTAAACCCGACCCTCATTTTGAAAACCACTGACCTACACAATTGGCTGGGAGGCCTAAACCACCAACCAGCACTCAGAGCATGCCTGACCCCTGCACCAGCACTGGTACTGCTGTATGTGTGTGTGTGTGTGTGTGTGTGTGTGTGTGTGTGTGTGTGTGTGTGTGTCTGTCACAGAGCACTAAACAGTGACAAATGAAGGGCGGCCTTTGATGTGCTCTTACATAATGTGTGGTGATGGGCTGGAATGCCACAGTTTGGCCACACACACTCTTTGACTCTCACACACACACTGGCCCGGTGTTCTTCCATCTCATTGGTCTCTGGTCCTCTGCTGGATGTTGATGCTCTCAGAGCTGCATTCATCAGTGACCTCTGGGTCTCCATCTATGAATCCAGTTGTCTGTGTTCTTACTGGTCTGACTCTTGATGATGGGATCTCATCTTTTCCTGATTTCACTATAATGAAATTTGTGGCCTGATGATGTTTTTTACAGCTTCACAGTCTGTTGATGGATTCAAAGGCTCATTCACTGAAAGTGTGTTTAGCTCTCTGCAGCTACACACACAGTAGGACTTATGGATTGTCTGAGATGTAGAAGGGATCCTGAACTGTCCACTGGATAGATGAGGTTGTGTTTCCCTGTGGCAGTCTAATGTTGTCATTATCATCACTGAGTGTTGCTGCTTTTGGATGTTGTAAATTATGACTTATTCATGAATAAGAGAAAAGACAACTGATGGTTCAGCAGAGTCAGAGACCAGCAGTCAGAGACCAGCAGTCAGAGTCAGAGACCAGCAGTCAGAGTCAGAGACCAGCAGTCAGAGTCAGAGACCAGCAGTCAGAGTCAGAGACCAGCAGTCAGAGGGTTCAGTGAGAACAGATATTTATCAAACCATCACGAGGCTCCAAGGAGCATCAGTTTATATGATAACAGCCTCTAATCACCTGAGAGGAGCAACTCCTCCTTAATTGGCCAAATCAGTCTCTATGCTATTAATTAGAATAAAATCAGGGGGAGTCCTGAACTGGTCTGCCTGCTGATGACGATGTGTGTGTGCTCCGTGTTCAGTGTTCAGGTTGGTTCTGGTTCTGACAATCTGTTTTCTGTTTGTTCTGCAGCGTGACGCCAGTGGAACATGTTTACTGCCCTGTGAGGACCGCACTACCCACAACTCCTGAGAACTGACAACACAGTCTAAGTTTACTAGTTCACTTTAACCAAGACGCTCAGAGGACAACACTGCTGTGAAACATGGCCAACAACACAGCGGACCACCCTCCAGGGAACTCCGTTGCAGAGGGCAACCATGACGGGGACTTTGGGCTGACCACGACAGACCTGAGGAGCTTGATGGAGCTGAGGAGCTCCGAGGCCGTCAACATGATACGGGACACTTATGGAGACGTGCAGGGGATCTGCCGCCGCCTCAAAACATCGTCTATAGAAGGTAAGAGCCTTCTAGCTGAACAGATGTATGTATATTATATACAGTCATGTGAGAAAATAGTTCATTATTAAGAAACATTTACATATCAGTGTCTAATCTTGTTTTTATTTATCTCTGGAAAAGAAAGAGATTTAATTACTGGTAAACAACAAACATTAACTCATTAATTTTTCATTAGTTTTACTCATTAAACAAAATATATTAACAAAAATGCAGATTCTAACTGAGGAAAAAGTTGCCCCCTTTGGCTTCTTGTAGCCATCTAAGTTTGCCCCACTCCTCAACGCAGGATTCTTTCAGCTGTGAGATGTTTGAGGGGTTTCTTGCATGTACAGCCTGTTTCTAGTCACCCTACAGCATCTCAATGGGATTAAGATCTGGGCTTTGACTCTGCCGTTCCAGGACTCTCTATATTTCTTAGTGTTTAAACGTATATTCTTCAGTTTTAATTGTTTCCTCCACCAAGCAGAGGTTATGTTTTTACTGGTGTTTATCTGTTTGTTTGGGTTTTTTTGTTAGGAAGATAACTTGAAAAGTTATGAACGGATTTTAATGACATTTTCAGGAAGTGTTGATAATGGAACAAGGAACAGATGATTAATAATGTTGGTGATGTTCTGGATTAGCATCTGGATCCAGGAATTGTTTTGTGGAGATCACAATATGGGTGGACATGAGCTGCTTGGCAGAGGTCGGCGCTCTCTGAGTGCTTTTCTAGTTTAGTTATATTACTTCTATCCCTCAGTATTGTTCAAATTGATATGTCCATATGTCTAAATATGTTTTAAAAAAACACACAGGATTGATTTCATGGGGTGTCGTAACTTTTTCACATGACTGTACATAATCATAAGACTAAAAGCTGGGAAGCCTTTTGTTCATTGGACTCTTAGTGTGAAAACATGGAGCAGCATATGGTCATTAAACTGAGGACAGACGCTCCTCACAATCAGCTGATGTGTTTAATGTACAACAACCCTGTGACTCATTTAGTATAGAAACATGTTAATGGTTATAAAATACTGAAGAATGATTCCACCACAGAAGGAATCCTGTCTATAGGCTGAGCCTCGGATCTTCTGTGTGTAAAATGCTCCTTCCATCGTCTCCACCTTGTTCTGACCAGCCACCATCAACACGCTGATAGGAGTCTTAAAGTTTACCCAGAATGCACTTGTTAAAGTTTTCTCTGGTGAATGATCAGAAACCAGAAACACCTCCAGGGACCACTGATTGTTTCTATGATTCAGTCATTAAACTGCTGCAGTGTTCAAACCGTGATACATCCCATAATACTGATGCTTAAATTTGGTTATAGAAAAGAAATGGTGCTAAACAACAAACTGGTTGCAGTTGTAAACAGCTCCAATGCATTTCACTGCTATCACAACTCTAACTCTCTGCTTTGTGGGTTCTGACCGATGGTTTATGATTCCTGCTGTTGTGAGGGTGACGCAGGAAACAGCTGGGCAAGTTCAACATTACGTCAAACGCAGCCTAAGACGGCTGAACAGTTATATTATGATTTTTTATGCTTTATTTCCCCTTTTCCACCGAGCTGGTTCCAGGTCTAGTTCGGAGCCAGAACCTGACTCAGCACCAGGTCTTTGTGTTTCCACCACCCAAGCACCTTCAGGTTCTAAAAACTGGAGCTTGGCAAGCACCAACTCTTTGCTGGGCCAGAGCTAAGCACTGAGTACGTCAGGGTCTGGGGGCGGAGTTATCAGGGTCTGGGGGCGGGGCTATCAGGGTCTGGGGGCGGGGCTATCAGGGTCTGGGGGGCGGGGTTATCGTGATCGCGATCAACAGTGGAAAGGGACAAACAAGAGGTCATTAGTGTCCTTGTTCTCCAGGACGTCCCGGGTCTGATCAGATGTAATGAATCCTGGACACACGGAAGTTTTGCACACTGTTGCGCTGAAATCCGGTACTATTGTGTCGCGGATACGTGGATGTGCCGGCGGTGGGCAACAGGCGACTTCCACCTCGCTGACCTCCACAGACCTTATAAACATCTTTATAAAGATGAACGTTGGTTCATCATCAACTTATTGTTTAACTGCTACGTAATGGATACAAGCGTAGACGTTTTACGGTGACCAATGGCTCCATCTTGGCTCCTCCAGTGGAAACGCAAACCGGTTCTTAGGAGGAACCAGGTTTGAACCAACTAAGCACCAGAACTAGCACTAGCTCCGAACGAGCACCAGGTCGGTGGAAACGTGGTAGCTGAGCCTGGTTCTGGTTCTACAGGAGGTTTTTTGGTTCCTTCTGTCACAAAGTGCTGCTCAAAGGGAATCCAAAGGACATTTTGGATTGTTGGGTTCTCTGTTTAAAATTAGTCTACACCTGAAGCTATGAGATGACATGTTGTGAAGCGGCGCTATATAAATAAAACTTTCCAGATCCCATCCTGAAGGGTTAGGGTTCGGTACTGGACACATTTACTGAAGCTAAAGTGTCTGATGAACCATAAAATAGAGAGAACCAAGACATTTACATTGATTTTCCCACTTGTGATGTCACTGGTATCCCTCACAAAGGGGCGGGGCCTGTGAGTGACTGACGGACACTGACAGGAGGTTAAAATTGGATCATGGGAAATAATCATCTCAGGGAGCGAGTAATATCTCTTAAACGCATTAACACAAGAACACGACATGGAAACATGCAAACACGGATGTTGAACACGCTTCAGAGCTGCAGTCACCGATCAAACCTGATCTGTGTTTTACCTCCTGGTGGAAGAACGAAGCTCCCTCAGCTCTGGTTTGCTTTAACCTTGTCATGTCAGCTACAGTGGAATCAGATCCTGACAGATTATAGTCTTAGAGAGCAGAAGCCGGGACATCGAGGTCCTGCACGGGAACTTTTACCTCCTTAATTCCTCATTGATCCTCTGCTGAGCTTTTACCTGAACTCCCTGAGAGACTGAATGTTTCATGTGAGATTCAGATAAAACACCATAAAGTTGTAGAAAAAGCTCAGAAAATGTTGCCGCTTAAATCAGGATGTTCTCATTAGAGGACTGAGACATGATCCCAGTAATAACCTCTACCTAACCCTAACAGAATGTGTTCTGGGAAAGTCTGAAATAAAACGTGGCTGCAGTTATCGGCTGCTGAGCGATCAATAAGACTCATCAGGATCTGACATGTCAGATCATTGATCTGTGAAGAGGCTCCAGCTGACAGTAGAGGCAGCTGGATCATGGTTCTGGTCGGTACTCACTCTTTGACCAGGTCGTTGCTCATGTCCAGGTAGCGGTTGCTGATCCACTGGACCTCGAACCAGTCCCTGTAGTTGTTGTTGCCACAGCAACGGAACTCGATCTGCGTCATGTCCAGCGTCCTCTTCATGAAGCAGCGGCCCGGCGTGTCCGTGTCCTTGTAGAACTTGATGCCGTTCTTCAGGCCCTCGGCCAGCGACAGGTACATGGCGAACTGCATGAGGAAGCAGAGCAGAACCACCAGGACCAGAACCACGTTGAAGCCACAGCACAGCAGCAGGTACGTCTTCAGCATCGGCTTCCACTTGGAGAACTTAAGGGGGTCCAGAGAGTCGTGGCAGACTTTCCCCCCGAAGGCGTTGATCCCGCAGGCCAGCATGCCCACCAGCATCAGCAGGTTGGGCACCAGGTGGCTCTCGTTGTTGTCCATCATCTCGCTCCTCTTGCGCAGCTCGATCTTGAAGAAGATCCCGAGGCTGAAGATGAGGATCCCCACGATGACGGAGATCCAGTAGAGCATCCAGAGGCCCTGAGCCAGCTTCACCCGCTTCTGCAGGCTGAACTTTACCGGCATGAACGGCATCTTGTCGTCTGAAAACTCACCAACTACTAGAGTCACTAAACGTCAGGAATCGATACACAACTTTTCTGCACACTTTGAGAATCCGTCAGGTTCAAAGGTTTAATCCGGACCAGAGAGAAGCAGCTGAACACATAACTCTTGGATTCAGACCCATAATGCCGAGCTGCAGGTCAGGACAGTCCATACTGCTGGGGGGGGTCTGCCATGGAACCGAGTCCTGAAGCCGGCGGTGGCGAAGCGGCAGAGTCCTGCAGCAGGGTGGAGACGTGAATGAGCACGAGCAGCAACATCATCCTAAAGCCTCCAGCAGCTCTGATCTCATTACAGCAGATCAGCCTCCGCCTCTAATCCGACATCTTACTGCTAATTGGTTTGATGCTAAGCAGCAGCTTCCTCCTATCACCTGCCGCACCTCCACAGGTGGACCTCCAAAGGGGGACCTCCACAGGTGGACCTCCACAGGTGGACCTCCACAGGTGGACCTCCAAAGGGGGACCTCCACAGGTGGACCTCCACAAGAGAAAGCAGAACTCTGCTGTCCAATCGACAGAGAGAAAGAACACAAGTCTCCTCTGGCTGAAGGAAGCACAAAGGGTTAGGGTTAGGAGGGTTGGTTAGGGTTAGGAGGTCCAGGGTTAGGAGGGTTGGTTAGGAGTTAGGAGGTCCAACCAGTCTTAGAGTTAGGGTTAGGAGTTAGGAGGTCCAACCAGTTTAATACATTTATTTCTCTGTGACATCAGACGTTTGTTATTTTGAGTTTTTATTTGCTCCATTTAAAATTTGTTTAGACATTTATGGTAAAGTTCTTTTAAATCTGATGTACCAGATTCATTAGGGTTAACTAGCTGTTAGGGTTAACCTGCTGTTAGGGTTAACTAGCTGTTAGGGTTAACCAGCTGTTAGGGTTAACCAGCTGTTAGGGTTAACCAGCTGTTAAGGTTAACCTGCTGTTAAGGTTAACCAGCTGTTAGGGTTAACCAGCTGTTAGGGTTAACTAGCTGTTAGGGTTAACCAGCTGTTAAGGTTAACTAGCTGTTAGGGTTAACCAGCTGTTAGGGTTAACCTGCTGTTAAGGTTAACCAGCTGTTAGGGTTAACCAGCTGTTAAGGTTAACCAGCTGTTAAGGTTAACCAGCTGTTAAGGTTAACCAGCTGTTAGGGTTAACCAGCTGTTAAGGTTAACCAGCTGTTAAGGTTAACCAGCAGTTAGGGTTAACCAGCTGTTAGGGTTAACCTGCTGTTAAGGTTAACTAGCTGTTA
>OMNN01085433.1:0-10533 GCA_900302755.1 Chromis chromis
CTTTTGACCAGGCTGTATCATAAAGATTCCTGAGAACCAATCATACCCCTTTTCCACCAAGCTGGTTCCAGTGCTAGTTCGGAGCCAGAGCCTGACTTTGTGTTTCCACCACCTAAGCACCGGCTCCAGGTGCTAAAAACTGGTGCTTAGCAAGCATCAACTCTTTGCTGGGCCAGAGCTAAGCACCGAGTACGTCAGGGGCTGGGGGTGGGGTTATCGTGGCCAACGATCAACAGTGGAAACACAGAACTGCCATTTAAAAAAAAAAAAAAAACAGCCGAGCGACTCGTGTTTAATTTTGTTGTGGATTTTTTTTAAACAGTTGAAAATGGACACTAAACTCAAACAGTAGTGGTCGGAGGAGGAGACCCAGTGCTTCCTGCCACTGTGGCACGAGCGTTGTTGGGCAAACGGCTATGCAGTGACGTACTGATATTTTATGGTGACCTCCTTGCCAATGGAAAAGCAAACTAGTTCGAAGGAGGAATGATATTTGAACCAACTAAGCACCAGCACTAGCACCAGCTCCGAGCTAGCACCTGATTCTTCTAGGTGGAAAAGGGGTATCAGAGAGCAGAGGTTTTGAGATTGCAGAGAAGCAGTCTGTGAGCGAAGAGATACACTCATATTGAAGCACAGGACATTTGTGCAGCAACAGCATACCTGAGTGCAGACAAACATTTTAGAGCAGAGCAGATTAGCAGGGTTTGGATGGAAAGCATTACAAAATCTGAATGTAAACTCTCACACTGAAAGACCATGCTCTTGAATAAAGATAGTAAAGGAACTCCAAGCATTATTCTATGACTACCATTGTACTCACTAAGTTGATTATGTATGTTGAGACACCACTAAGTAGTCCTGGAGTGATAGGAAATAAGCTCAATGTGACCCTACAACCAACCCTCAAGTTAAATATCTTCTAGCTTTGTTTATGGTTGCATCAACTACTGAAAAAATATCAGTTTTTTATCAGCAACATGCTCCACTTCACCTGCTAGGGTTAACGTTGGCTGTCAGTCACTAACTGGTTGTCTGCTGTTCGGAGCTGGACAAGTAGTGTAGCAACAGTTTATCAGAGCATTTTAGCTGAAAGACGCTGTTTGCTGCAACAGCTGATGAGAACAATGAGGCTTATCAGAACAGTAATGGTTTGGGCCATAAAATGGGAAGACGTGCTAAAAGATGTTAAAAGCATAAACTTGATAAAGTTGTGGGAAACTGTAAAGTTGAGTAATAAGTCTTTGTGGGGCTACTTGTCGGGACACTTTTCACATTTCAAAGTTCATTAAATCATTTCATCCGTTTTTATTGTCATAATAATGATCAGATCAGCTTTGACCAAGCCTTTTTGGAAGAGAACACAAAGATGAATGGTACTTACCACACTTCCTGGTTCAACTTTAACCTCTACTGTAGAAAACATCAAATTGAACACCTAACTAATGATAAACTGTAACTGTCCTTTCAAACCTCTAGTTATGGTGTGTAAAGACCCCCATCTGGTAAAAACAAGTGCTTTACCTTGTTACCTTGCAGTGTTTTTATATGCTGGAAGACATATCATGGCGGCTGTGGCTCAGGTGGTAGAGCGGGTTGTCCACTGATGGCAAGGTTGGCGGTTTGGTCCCCCCC
The DNA here is from genome assembly GCA_900302755.1 of Chromis chromis. Lineage (NCBI taxonomy): Eukaryota > Metazoa > Chordata > Actinopteri > Pomacentridae > Chromis > Chromis chromis. Next base: position 1,636 of record OMNN01085433.1, read on the forward strand.
ACATGCCGAAGTGTCCTTGGGCAAGACACTGAACCCGAAGTTGCTCCCAATTGCAGATTAGTGCCTTGCATGGAAGTCTGTCACCATTGGTGTGTGAATGGGTGAATGTGAAACACATTGTAAAGCGCCTTGGGTACTGCTAAGGTACAAAAAGGCGCTATATAAGTGCAGACCATTTACCATTTACCATGTCATGAGTGAAATAAGCAGTAAGCACCATGGCTGAGTATTTCCACCTTGAAACTGTTGAGTGTACTGATGAAATTCTCAAAAACATAGATTCAGACCTCTGGGGTTTCATAAGTAACAAACCTAAGGAACAAATCCTGTCCACAGGGTGGAGCGTTATTTTGTTCTAAAGTGGCTCAAGCAAAAACCAAAGTATTGTGGCTCTAAGAAAAATACTGCTTTTTGCATGTCGAGTTTTGAAAACGGGGCATACTTGTTAGCATTTGTAGAATGAACATCTGTTTCCTCGTTTTCCTTTTGTTTTCTAACTGTTGGTAGCCTTTATATGCCTTGGAAAACAGATGCGCTCATATTTTATTCCGCTGGAGCACAAGTTGGATTTACCTGATGGAGAGCAGAGTTTTTGCATGTGGGTAACAAACTGTGAAAAAGAAAAAGAAAAAAGAAAAATCTGGCATAAGCCAGCTCTGAGCTTCCAAGCCTTGTTGGAAATCAATAATAAAGGTAAACAAGCAGTGAAATGTAAATAACAACAAGCTTCAGTTTGCTGTGCCGTTTGCTACGAAGCAAGGAGCTGCTGAATAACGGTAACTCTGACAATGATTTATGTTTTCACTGTGTGTGTATGAGTGCGCTCGTCTCTGACCGCTTGTCCGTGTGTGTTGGCGTGTTCTTATTTTTGTGTGTGTGTGTTTTGTGAGTCTGTGTATGTGTGTGTCGGAGGAAATGAGGTGACCTGCTGCGTGTGAACGCGCTCTGACAGAATGCCTCGTCAGATGTCTGGGGAGAGTCGGCCAATCAGCTCTCCTGTCTGTCTGCTAGCCCTGCTATGGCCCCGACACGCACACACCCACACACACACACACACACACACACACACACACATGAACAGGTACACACAGAAGATGAAACACAACACATAAGAAAAGATACACATTAGAGCTGTGGACTCAGGAAACACACAGTGTGATTATTATGCACATACACACACACACGCACACATACAGCAGTGACTCAGACTCACTCCATGACACAAGCCCACGCTCGCTCTGTGTGTGTGTGTGTGTGTGTGTGTGTGTGTGTGTGTGTGTGTGTGTGTGTGTGTGTGTGTGTGTGTGCGTGTGCGTGTGCATGCGTGCATGTGTGTTTGCAGCTATACTGAAATCAAACCACTAAGGTAGGAACAAGTCTGTGAGAACCACGTAGAAAAGGGCAGGGAAACAGACAGGAGGATATGAGGGAAGGGAGGCAAGAAGGAGCTCCAGGATAGAGGACAGAGGAGGGAAGAAAGGTATGCAAGAGGAGAGATTAAAGGTATTGTTTGAAAGGAAGGGTTGGAAGAAAGAAATGAAAGAAAGAAGTTATGTATAGAGACAAAAAAGAAGGAACATGTTGCTTTAAAGAAAACACACCCAAAACATATCAACATACAAACCTACAACACACACACACACAACAGCAAGCCCAATGAGAACAGATCAGGAGCTCCCTCTGAGAAAACCCAGCAGGCCGACTCTGCAGACATTACAGCAGCAGCATATCAATACACACACATGACTACACACAGTCTGGAAGAGTTAAACACAGAAACAAAGACTCTCCTCCAGTCCCAGTCTCATCCACGGCATCTGAAAGTCTGTTCATCTATGTGAAGCACATCTAATCAACTTTATTTATGCACACAACAGAGCTGATCCAAAGAGTTCTACAGCATACACGCATACACACAGAACAAAAAACAGATAAGAAGATAGTTATAATAATAACAACAGTGAATCAGATGATTACAGGCTTTGACACTGTGGCATGGGGGCTGTAGTTCTCTATAGAGAGGGAGAGACCGTTTAACACTTCACACAAACAAACATCAGGATTTTAGGCTAGTGATTAGCTAAAGTATGCATTTAAATGGTCCTTCTCTTCTGACCTTGTTTATATATCTGTTGCTTCATTTCGAACTAATTGGAAATGAGGAACGGACAACACCAAATATATCAATATATTAAGGGTTTCAGTTATCAATTGACAGTGAGGAGCACTGTCGTCTGTCAAGTTCTAATATCTGCATGGTAAGTTAAGGCAAGTTAATCAAAAAATTGACTTTCAGGTCAATGCAGCTTCGCGAGTTCATACAGGCACGGAGTCAGGCTAGTAACAAGGTCTATGCTGTCCAATCGTACTCATAGTCAGTCCACTCCCTATTAGCGTGCCTTATAACTGAGGCAGTGTTCATTCATTCGGCCCGCTCTGTGCTCGCCACATCGCTACTGCATCAGCCTTCACGATCATCAACCTTCTCCTTCTCCTTCTCCTCCTCCTCCCCAGCCTCCTCCTTTTTATAAGAAAGATCTGTACACGTATAGATTTGCTGCCTATTCAGACTGTTCCATTCTGTATTCTTTTAAACATTGTTAATATCAGTCTCTGCTGGGGTGTTCGTGATTTGAGGGACTGTCTGTGTCATGCTTGTGCAGATCATTCAAGAGCATCACTCGAGCAGAGTCACTGCCAAACATAACATGCATATCAGTCTGAAATAACTCACCTCTGTGTATAAAAGTTACACATGTAGAAGTTTTTACCATTAAAATAATCCCATTTTGACCTAAAAAGCTTTAGATGTAACTCTGCACCATTGCTTCCTCTACAATTTGCAGATTTATTATGTCCCCATTTATCTCCACCCACACTTGCCCCTTCATGATGCGTCTTCCAGCACTTTAAAAACACCATATGGATATATTAACAAGGTACAAACAAACAAACAAACAAACAAAAAGAAACCTTCTTTAAACTATTATTTACTCAACATTAAAACCACCAGCTTAATAATATGTATGTATGCTGCCAAAACAGCTCTGATTGGGCCATGTACATGGGACCTCTGGGGTATCCTGTGGTGTCTGACACCAGGACGTTGGTAGTAGAACCTTTGACTGCTGTAAGCTGCAACGTGGGACTTCCATAAATTGGGCTTGTTCTAGTACATTCCATAGATTCTCAACTGGAATTGGATCTGGCGTCATGTTCCTCAAGCCATTCCTGATCAGTTTTTCTGATAATACATTTTTACTTTACTGGTTATATTACATGCATTTATATTTATATTTCTTCATTACTAAGCCCAGCTATGTCAAAGTGACCACCTATAAAAATGCTACATGTAAAGACATGGAAAGCAAACACTACGTTTTAACTATCAGTCTGGGCTTTGAAATTCTTTAATGACCATCAGCAGCTAATTTAGCTTCAGTCACTGCATACAACATACTAGAAACCTGTCCTTACAGTGAAACCTGTTTACCCGAGGATATTTTGCTAGCTCACAAAGACACAATGTGGAAAGTAGAGAGCTACCAAGGATACAACTACAGTGCAATGCATGAGGCTCATTCTGCAGTAAAATGTTCCTGTAGATGGTTTTTAATATTAATGATGCATTCATTTGTATGTTGCATTTTACTGCAGAAGATGTTTAAGGTTGAGTAATTTTGAATACTTTATATACACTCAAGTAGTTTAATATACATCATATTCTATAGTATAGGGTTATCACGTTTGTAGTGTAGCTGCCCTGTGAAATCACATATCCTTAAAAAGTCAACTTTTCATGAGCTCAGAGAAAAAAAGTCCTATGCTCCGTTTTGTGACAATTCTTTTTTTTTTTAAACCAATAGAGAGCTGGGGTAGAAGGTTGTAGACATGAAGAGACTCCAGTAAATTCCAAGTTCTTTGAATCTGTACTTAAGCACTTCAGAAAAAGTAACTAGTTACGTTCCATCATTGTTGGTAATTCAGAAGTGGATCATCAAAACTGTCTGTCAGCAGTCTGACTCACTGCATGTAGGCTGCAGGTATTAGCCACTAGCAGACAATCTCAGTTGGCATTCCTTCCACTATCTCTGTTACAACGGCAAACAACAAGTTGTTTTTCATACCCCTTTTCCACCGAGCCGATTGCAGTGCTAGTTCGGAGTCAGTGCCTGACTTACCACCAGTTCTTTGTGTTTCCACCACCTAAGCACCGGCTCCAGGTGCTAAAAACTCTTTGCTGGGCCAGAGCAAAGCACCAAGTACGTCAGGGGCTGTGGGAGGGGTTATCATGACCAACAATCAACAGTAGAAAGGGACACGCAAGCGGTAATTTGTGTCCTTTCCTCCAGGATGTCCCTGGTCTGATCACAGATGTATTGGAATGACTCCCGGGACACTTAGAAGTTTTGCACAAACTGTTGCGCAATGAAATCCGGTACAATTGTGTCCCACCAGTAGCGATCGTGGATGTGCCCCGGCAACAGGCGACCTCCGCCTCGCAATCAGCCTTAAGACCATCTATAAAGATAAGCATAGTTATTATCATCAACTTATTGTGTTTGTTTAACTGCTATGTAATCTATGCAAGGGTAGTCGTTTTACAGTGACGCGATGGCGTGGCTCCAACTTGGCTCCTTGCCAATGAAAAAGCAAATCGGTTCTGAGGAGGAACGAGATTTGAACCAACTAATCACCAGAACTAGCACCTGGTTCTTCTTGGTGGAAAAGGCGTATCAGAGAGCTAGATTAGCTGCTAGTTTATTTCGGCGCATTATCCATTTTAATCACAGCGCTTCTTTCTCTACATGCAAATGTTCCACCAAAACAATTCCACCACCATTCCAACACCGAAACCACACCCTTTGCTTAACCCCACCCACCATTATGTTTTATAGAATTAGATTGTTTAGAGTTGTGCACACTCTACCAGGTGAATTACTGTGGAATTACTATCTGAATTTATTGAATAGTGCATTAGCAGAAGGAAAGCAGTAGTATTCATTTTAATGCGTCACACACTTTGGACAAGAACTGGAACAAAAATAGTAGTTTTGCTAATCTATGTTAATAAAAGTCATAGTCAGCAAAAACCTAAATGCATGATAATAAAATCAATACATCTCTGATAACTGTCAGCGTATACATCTACTATATACGAGGGAATTTTGCATTTCAGAGACAGGAGCTTTTCCTGCAAAAAACACGTGATGTATAAGAATCACTGGGTTGCTTGTAGGCACCAAATGGGACACTGTGTTCCAGGTGGCACCATGGATGGAAAGACATTGGATTGTTCAGGGAAGTTACAGTGGAGCCTGAATGTGACTCTGCTGGGCGCAGTGGGTTCAAACAGGCCCCAGGTCAGTCTCTCCACAGAGACAAAATTATCAATTCACTCATCCCTAGTTGTATTTACATTCCACAGTCAGCTGTTAAACCTCAGAGGTCAATATCCTTGAACACACCAACAGGCATGGTCCTTTTATTCTGGATGAACAAGCTCACAGTGCAGGAGTTTTACCTCTAGTATAAGTAATACTGACCCACAACTAAATAAATATACTCTAGAATTCCCAACTTTCCACTGAGCACACCAACCAACACAAGCTGACACACTTGGTTACGTTCAATAAACTCATTAACAGTCCCAGGTGAATCACAGTTTGCTGCGAGGGCCCATGCTGTGCTGTAGATCCCCTGATCTGTCCTCAGAGAAATCCCTGCTGCTGATTCTGTCCAACACCACACAGAGACCTGATGTTTTCTAACCTCCTCTGCAGCTGCACCGAGGAACTTGCCCTTCGCTTTCTCCAAACTCTGCAGTAGAAATCAGCAGCGTCCCACCCTCCTCCCGCCAGCCTTCTGTCTCAGCTCACGCTCTCAGTGAGGGGGAACTGGAGGCTCCTCCACTCATGAATACTTGAATACCTCCAGTATGAGGACAGGCAGTGGATTCAGGATCTAACCTCAGTCAGTGAGCTACAGCAGACTCCTTCCTGTGTACTCCTATATACCTCTAGTGGCATTGTGTTTGCAATGTCTGCCTCACCCCGTACCTAATAAATGTAGACCAGAGCAGATGTCAGGCTTCAGAACAGAAGTTTAGAAGTTCATGACTGTGGAAAAGTTGAACTGATAGCTCAACTTCAAGCCAGTGCCCCCTCCTCCCCCCCTCAGAAGAGCCGGTGCTAGATCTCAGAAGCCTGCACAGCATGGGAATCTTTGAAATGCATAGGATCTAAAGGCTGACACCCTGCACTCAGGAGCCACCAGTCCCTGCTCGCCTCACTGCATTGGCAGAGATTAAATTGCTGGATAGGATGTATCACTTTTTGATTTGGTTTTAGGGATCTCCTGAATGATGTGATCTTCTTTGTTCCCCTTCATGTTGATTTCCAAGCTTATCCTGTGGAACTTTTAAATGTTAAGTGCAGTTCTTTAGATTATACTGATAATTGGCCACTAGACTGAACACTATCAAAGGGCTTTGGTCCCATTTAACTGAGGCTGGCAGAACTGACGCCAACCTGACTGGCTGGCCTCCCTAAATACAAATCAGGGTCCATATATATCTGAACAGTAACAAACAATCCTGCTGATATTACCTTTGTTACGCTTAAATGCTCTGATCTTATACCTTTTGAGACCTTGTGCCACTCACAAATATTGCATTTACACAGTGTGTTTTGCAAAATAGCCAATAGGTTTAACAAATATGACGGTGTGCGAGAAAGAAGCAGGAAGGTGCTGCAGTTTGCAAATGAATAGAGAAAATGTCGAGAAAGAGGTGGGCAGGAGAAACTTGGTGGAAAAAAAAACTTCAAAGCACTGATGCCTCTGAATGTAGAAAATTAAAAGAGTTGCAGTATTTGGTGGCAGCAGCTCCAGCAGCCACGGAGAGGAGGCAGCCAGGCAGCAGGAGAGCTGAGAACGCTCACCGGAGCAGCTGAGAGCAAGTGGTGACTACACAAAGTCAACCAACTCACTTTAGCTACATATTAAGGTTGGCCCATTTATCACCCACCTTAGCTGAGTTGATAAACAAAAACTGCGCCACGTGTGTCATAATGTATCACGCAAGCTAAACATTTCAGATTTTGTACATTACTGTGCAAAAACATTATGTTGTGATGCCACTGAATGTGTGATAGAAGAAGCCTGGTGTAGTGAGTTAGAAAATAAATGACTTTCCAAAGATCTTATCTATTTGAATGTGTTTATTCAGGATCAGAATGCACCTGAAGGACATTAAAGATAAAGAAATATATCTTGAATCAAACTGCACCGAATCGACAACATTGGTATTTATGGTCCTATTGTATTTGTGATAATAATACTCTGGCTTGGCTAGTACTGTTATGTAAAATTAGCATATTTAGGCCCCGTCCACACGAAGACCAACCCCGGCCTAAACGCACAAATAGTTCATCAACCCGTGTATCATCCACACCAAGCCAGCGTTTTGGGGGTCTGAGAAAGATCATTTCTGAAACCAGGTCCCAGAGTGGAAAGATTTGAAAACGGTGGTTTCGCGGCTCCGTGTTTACGCTGTATCCGAATCGTTTCTGAAACGCTTGCGTCATAGCTCCACCTCTCGATAAATGCACCAAACTCAGAAAACAACTACAACAATGGCGCCGTACAGTGTTGGTGTGTACTGCTGAAGCTAGTCACCCTGTTATCGCTATTACAGCTAAATATACTTCTTCTGCATTATCACCATGTTCACCTAACTAATATGGAAAGCACAATACACCACTTCATGTTCTATGTTTACATCATATACAGATTTCTGTGCATGCCTAAAGTCCCGTCGCCAGTTTCCGCGTGTTTCCGTTACGCCGTCACAGCGCCACCAACAGGCCTGGCATGGGTTTTACATCGTTTTCAGGAATATCAAGTGAATTCGTGTGGACGGACACATTTACTGAATCAGCTCCGTCTTTACAAAGAATGTTTTTGAAACTATAAGCGTTTTGGCTTCGTGTGGATGGGGCCTTAGTGACATTGTCAGGGACCACATTGTGTTATTGTGCCGGTGGTGTTGGGCTGCAGCACTGGCTCAAACTCCAAGGTTTTCCCCCAGTCTACCCCTGCTCCTCTGAGCATTAGAAGGAGGGATATGGACATGAAGATGCATTGCATTTATCTGATCAATTATCTCAAACAGACATATTTCGATGTATTATTATATTTTCGATCATCCTAAAATCTACCATAATGAGAATTTTTTAACTCAAAAATGGTAATTAGCAGTTAGCACTTTTTTTTCTCTCCCATTTAATTTATGAGCACAACTCCATTTTCAAAATTAATATACTTGCATAACCATGTTGTTACTCCTGTTAAAGACACAAGCTTAAACTTCCTATAGAGTGGTGCAATCTTCACAAAGACTGAATAAAACCATGCAGTCTAGACAAGCTTTATTTGTGTTACTGCCCATATGACAATATACACCTACTTATAGCTGTCTCTGGAATCAATGGGCTATTTTACATAAGATCAAAGTGGCAGCTTCTGTAGGAGGTATGCTACATGATAGGAAGAGTCTCTTACAAAAATATTAATATGATAAACTGTGCAACAGATTTAGACAAGTGAGCACAGATCATTATTCTGTTGTTTGTAGTTGTAAAAAGGGGGGACAAGGTTTGTATGAGAAAGCCACCAACTAAAGCTTTGGTTTCTTTAGAAGCTGCTACAAAAGGTGAGCCTTTTGTAGGGCATATTCTCCCTTCTTGACATTTTGGGTTGCAATAAGGACCCTGAGTATATTTACTTGGCTTTTTAGGAATTAAAACAAGCTTGAGATCATCAATACTGTTAAATATGTCATGTTTTTCTCAGATGAAGAACATGTTGTCCACATATATTGTACAGCACACTGGCATT
>OMNN01085469.1:0-19565 GCA_900302755.1 Chromis chromis
TATATATATTACATATCTGTGTAAATCATTAAATCAGATTCAGTCCATACATGCAGTACATAAATTACATTGAGCAACATGCCAGAACAAAGGATAATATGTCCTAATTGTACAAATGGGTGTAAACTCATAAAGCAATGTTTTATTGTAGAGACTGGGGGTGGAGGAGTGGAATACGGGTCCAACATAAACAAATGCTTGGAATGATTTGTGTTGAACAGACTCAGTGACACAGAAGTCTAGCCTCTCCTTTCATCTCTCCTCCTCTGAGTAGAGTTTCATGTTTGTGTATCTCTGTGTCTCTTCCTCTCCTCTTTTGCCTTGAATTTAAAAATGAACCCGAGACCACAATGTCAGTAGAAGCACCTTTCATAATGCTGCCTTTCAGTGTGTTTGGCAGGGTATGTCAGATGACTAAGTAGACTTCTTCTTCACAAGAACTTGCATTTGTATATTTTTTACAAAAACATACCACTTACTGGAATCTCTTGCCAGGAAATCGAACGCTTCTTTTTCTGCAGTATTCAAGTTTACCTCCTGGGTAGCTGTGCAGTATCAGTGCTCAGTAGTCAAGAAAAAGGGTTGATGTTTCTGTTTGTTGAGTCTTGTAGATTTCCCTCTTTTTAGGGCAGTAGACACCAGCACCACATGACACGCATCGTAACATCTGCACCCATTGTTGGCGTGGATCATCACGGGTTGCTGCACATCAACTCGTCTGGACACACCACTGTCCTACTTTCCAGTGTTGTTGTGCATTAACATTTCAGAACAGCAGCAATTTCATTACATTCACCCCATTTCTGCAAATACCTTTCTACTTACCCTGTGATGTACCTCCTTGACAGTCTCCAAAGATACTTACATATTGGTTTGCGATCCTGGGATCATCCTTTATGTGTTGCAACCAGGATAAAGATGCATAAAACTGGCAAATTGTAAATGTTTCGGTATCATTAGAAAGAAAAAACTGAGTCAACTCCAGCCAAATTGTAGTCCAAGATTATACCCAGGTGTCTATCTTAACCTCAATTCCTGTAACTGGAGGACAGGTTTCTTTTTCTGGGACAACGGATTTGAAAGTTTTAACCACATTTTGAACTCAGTCCATATCACTCTGCTGTGGTTGGATGCGTCACTGGAAGATATGATGAGGAACACAGAAATATCATAAATCTATTACCAATTTAGACTTTGTGCAGTCTGGTTTTAATCAAACCATGAGCAGAAACGCTGTTGGAATACGCATCTACCTCTTTGAGGACCTGTCATCTTGCATCATTTTAATGTTATTCAGAGCAGGGAAAAGTCAAAACAAAGTTTGTTCTGTTCAGCGATGCTGCATTTCTTCTTTGGTGGTCCTACCAGTTGAGAGCTCACGAGGAAACAGTGGAATCAGAGAGAAATCTGCATTTTACATCCTGCACAGTAATTAGTGCAGTGTTTTTTTTGTTTCTCAGCAGAAGCAAATTGCTGACTCTTCAGCTCAGAAATCCACAGATTTAAGAACATGTCAGTGTGGTAGTTTGAAGAGCATTGTTTCCACCTTTCTGAAAGAATCAAAGAGGGGTAAGGAATAAGGAGAAATGAACCACATGAGCTAGAATGTGCCCTTTGCTGATTAATTAACTAGGTACCTGTAAGCTGTTCCTAGAAGATTGTACTGTTTAAACAATGTAGTATATGTATATAACATATGTACAATAATCCCTGATGCACATTCAATCAGACAATTTTTGGCGGGACTAAATAGTGAAATAGGTGGCATATTACTCCAGAGATATTCATTTAAAATGACAAAGGAAAATCATTTGCAGGCACATTGGCTTGCACAGAATCCATCTCAGAACATTCTGGGCATGAGAAGTCATAGTATTTCTTTTCAGAAAATGGCACCGGAGAAGTTGGATTATTTTTTTTAACTAAGCAATTAGTCTTTCCCTCTTAATGACAATGAACATAAAACAGCAGGTCACAATGTAATATTCTTAATGAGGACAGAAGGCTCTGATTTTAGACTGATCCTCAGCCAGCCATTCCTCTCAGTCAGCCAAGTCGTAACAGTTGGCACTAAAAGGGCACACGGGTTAAGAAGTGTTTTTTCGCTATGTCACATAAATGCACACATGGTGTAATTGGTTTGCGCACGTTGGCAAGTCTTCTATTACTCACTGATATTTTTCTGTGCTTAAAAAGTTTTTCACGCAATGCCTGCTTTCAGTCAGATAATTAAAGAATAGACTATTTTCCAGTGGTTGCTTTTATTACTAGCATAATGAAATCAAGCCTTGGTTTTTTCCCCAAGCCCATTAATATTTTTTCTCATAGCATACTACCTGTCAGTTACAGTACTAAAGGTCTATCGTGTTTGGAAACAATACTTGACGCACCGCTGGGAACCAGCAATAAAGTCAGACAGGAGAGTCGTCAGGAGTCCTAAGCAGGGTTCTGACTTGTCATGAGCCAGGTATGGAAGGAGGGCACCAGGACGGCACACTGATCACAGAGTGCTCACAAAGAGAGCTATAATCACAAAATGAAAACCACAACAAACATTAAAAACAATGAACACTGTCAGTTTGGACAATTTAATTAAAGTTAAGTTTTTAAGTAATAAAAACTTTGTTTTAGGGGCTGTCTCCATGTTATACTTGATCGACATCCGGTGTCGGTACAGACAGTGATTCGACTGTCTGCAGCACAAAGGCACAGCAGTACAGCACATTGGAGTAATGTGAGGCATTAAATAGGTTGCGTCCATGGTGAACTTAAAGGTTTGGTTACATTAAAATAAGGAATAAAAGTTATTGGCGACAGTTTAAAACCTTTGTTGACTCCATATACACTTGATTTCACCTTTTCACATATTGGCCAAGTGTTAAAACCAGTCAAAAATGTATACTATGGGCGCTCCGATAGCCTAATGGTTATGTCGCGTGACCCAAGTGCTAAAGCGTAGTGGCTGTCCCGGGTTCAATTCCGACCTCAGGCGTTTACCACATGTCCTTCCCCACTCTCTCCCGTTTCCGTCTCTATCCACTGTCCTATCTAATAAAGGCATAAAAGGCCAAAAATAAATCTTAAAAAAAAAATAGTTGCATTATATTGGATTTTTGCCAATGTGCTGATATTTTTGCATTTTGGCTGATTACAGATATTATACACATATATCAGTATATACATATTTTTTCTACCTACAGAAAACATCAAGTGTCTCCTGTAGTGTAATTAACATGTAATTATACCTAATGTTATTGTGATGGCCCACTGAAGGTTTAATCGTATTTCAACTTACACGTAAAAATGCCATATTTTTATTTATTTATTTATTTTTATTTTTTTTAAGATTTATTTTTGGCCTTTTATGCCTTTTATTGGATAGAACAGTGGATAGAGTCGGAAACGGGAGAGAGTGTGGAAGGACATGCGGTAAATGCCTGTGGTCGGAATTGAACCCGGGACAGCCGCTACGCCTTAGCACTTGGGTCACGCGACATAACCATTAGGCTATCGGGGCGCCCAAAATGCCATATTTATTTTTTTATGTAACGTTCTTATGTAATGTTTTCACACAAAACCTAAAGGCATTATCTGCCTATCAGTGTTCACTTTGTGCCGATATTTCATTTTGAAACCTTTAAGGGCCGGTACTAATGATGCTACTGATATCATTGTGCATCAGTAGTTTTTATCTCAAAGTGCCACCACAAGATTTATATTCAGAATTCTCCAACATGGATGATTTGACAATAAAAGAACCATTTGAATCCTTTGCCTCTGCAGTGAATGAGTGTATCTCTGTGTAACAGTTGCCTTGGGGGACATGTGACTGAATAATGCTCATAGTGGCTTCTCTGAGACTGCTGCAGATCTCACACACACTTTCTCATTTTTCTCATTATCACTATGAATCTGTTTGAACTTTCAATCTGTTTACTTTGTCTCTAGAAACATCTTTTTTAAGCTACATTTTCAAAACCGTCAACCAAAAGCATAGTTTTTTCCCCCCATACATTTGTAATGTTTATGAAATTTAATGCACGTTAGTCACGTTTTTGTGTATGCATGTAAATCACTGGTTATCTTTTCATGTATAGACTCTTGGTGTATACATGACCCAATGACATAGCTGTCATGGAACTAATCTTTTAACCTATTAAAGTAAAAAGAACTCATAATAACACAAAAAAACGGCCAACATAACAATGGGCAAGTATATATAGATGCAGATTTGGTTCCATTGTGTTCATGTTGTATCCAAGTAATCAGAAAAATATGAATCAATTTGTCCCTTGCACAATTCTTTTAGATACATCGCCAACAATAGAAATGGTTGCAAGAAAATTCACAATGATGTAGCCTACAAATTATGTTTATATGCAGTAAAGAAATTCAACATTTGCGGGTTGAAACAATGACCACTTTTCTTTTTGTGTTTCATATACAAGGGCTGCTAAAATCAGGCTTAACGAGCAATTAGAGCCAAAGAAATCATTTTATTTGAAACCGCTGCTCCACCATCACATTGGATCAGGTTCTCTCATGTGGATTAGTGGTTTGTAACCTCAGACAGGGTCCAAGGAACTTTAAATACACCCCCCCTCCAACACCATGACATTGGTGTTTTGAGCGCTGTGTTTACTTGACTACATGGGATGTTTTCTCACACCACTATGTATTCTCTACATGTGCTGTTGCGTGAGGCTGAAGCGAAGGAGAGCAATCAATGATGGACACAGGGAATGAAGTATGGAAGTTGGGAGGGAGAGAAAACAAGTAAAGGTCTGGCAGGAGATTGGAAGAAAGTGCAGCTGGTGGAGGAGTGAGCCTGTCCAAGTTTTGGCTTTTTTTTCCTTTTCCCTCCAGATCTCTGTCACCCTTTTGCTCCCAGCACAGTCCCATCCCCTTTACAAGGCTCTGTGTGAGTGTGTGTGTAGCTGCAGGTTCATACATACAGCTATTTACAGCTAGTTTGCATGTGTGGCCAGTAGATGTCTTTTCAGTCAAGCTCAGTGACGCTGGAAGACAAGTAGGCCAGTACATTCCCTCATTCATGTGCTATTATTTGTCTGTGTGTGGCTGGCCCAGTTTTGTCTCTCTGTTGCTCTTTGCTGTTGCAGAATCCATATGTTTTTATGGTATCTACAACCCATGAGGATGCTTTAGTTACATAAGGACTACTATTAGTTGGTGTGAAGTAAATGTTTTTTTAATTATTTGCTTTTATGATAGGTCTGCACTTGCGGTGTTCCACTTAATTAAAAAGAAATTCTCTTAAATGTGGGCATGTACACTGAGCAAACACCTTATGGCTCTCAAACAGCCTCCATATTATACATATTTAAATGAATTTCTGGCCCATATTGACATGATTGCATCTCATAATTTTTGCAGTTCTGTCAGCTGCACATTCATGCTGTGAATGTTGCGTTCTATCATGTCCCAAATGTATTCTTTCAGATTTAGATCCGATTACTTCGGAGGCCACTGAAGTGCATCAAACCCATTGCTGTGTTCATGAAACCACTTTGTGATGGCTTTTGCTTTTGAGCCATAGTACAATATCACGGTGGAAGTAGCCAATAGAAGGTGGAAAACTGGATGCACATGGCCAGCAACAATACTCCGATACGCTTTGGCATTCAAACCATGATTGAGTGCCATTAGGGGCCCATAATTGGCCAAGAGAAACATTCCGCCCACCACAACACCACCACTGCTAGCCTGGACTGGACACTGTGCAGGTTGTGTCCAAATTCTGATCCTATCTTATTCTGATCCTCCAGCATGAACAGAAATCAAGAATCAGCAGACCATGGCACGTTTTTCCAGTTTTTCTTGAGGCCAGTTTTGGTGAGTCTGTGGCCACTGCAACCTCAGATTGCTGTTCTTGGCTGACAGGCGTGGAACCTGACGTGGTCTTTTACTGTTGTAGCCCATCTGCCTCAGGTTTCAACATGTTGTGCATTCTACTCACCACTGTGTAAAGAGTGGTTTTCTCTCATCAACATGCCGTTTCGGTCTATAGGACTGCAGCTCGCTGGTATTCTTTTTTTGGTTTCCACCTTGTGCAAAGTAAACTCTAGAGAATATTCCCATGAGATCAAGCGTTTAAGAAATATTTAAATCGGCCTGTCTGGTTCTGGGGAAGAAGTCACTGAGGTCATATCGTTCCCTATTCTGATGTTCGATGGGAACATGACTGAAGCTCCTGATCAGAATCTGCAGGATTTTATGCATAGCACTGCTGCCACATGATTACGTGATTTCCTCTTTGGATAATTGCATGAATGTACAGGTATTAATACTAAGATGCTTGATTAGTGATTATATAAGTATCACTATGTCCAAATATACTGATGGAAATCCAGCGTTAATTCTCGGACTGTGTCACCTTCTTGGATGTGGATGACTTGTGAACTGAAATTAATATAAACATTGCAAATACTTATGTGATGTTTGTTATACTGTGTGATTTTTGGGCTGCCCCTAATGAAAGTTGACAGTTGTGAGAGAAAGGTGGTAAAATCTGTTTTGTTTGTCAAAAACTGTGGTCTTAGTAGTCCACCAACAGCTGATTAAGAGATTCTGTGGCAAAGAGGAACCAATTTTTGGGAAAAACTTTGTCTGTCAAACTGTGGGACCAGAATCCCACAATGTTAATGTTACTGACGCTAAGATTTTCATACCAGCCAATCAGTACACAACACCATACTGGCTACACTTTTCATGCTGCCTTCTTTTCCCTTATCATGGCCGACTCCACGCTTTTCTGATCCTCTTTCGACGGTTTTTGAATTAGTGGAAGTAGCAAACGGCGCTATGATTTCCACACCTCTTATGGCCAATTAAAAGCCCATTATCACAGCACCAGTGAAAGGCAGTCATGAAGTGACCGGTGAATATATGCAAAAATACAAGGAAATATTCCCGCCTGTGCTATAAATGCAAGATCCCATTGTTGTGCTACATTTTTTAAATCACTTAAGTGCACGTGGATGATGGTAGTTGGTGAAACTTTGTTATTTGCATGTGGTTTTTCTCTTCATGTTTACATAATAACTCTACAAATTAGGCCTTCATTGGATCATCTGATGTACATTATTGACAATATATTGCACTGACTGAAACAAATATCTACCAAGACTTTACTGGAAGCCTTATGATATAGCTGTTATTGCACAGTATGTAGGCAACTTAATATATGACCTGCTGCCAATATCAACAGTCTCGCCTTATTTAATGAATATCGTATATTTAATGACACGTAACCTGAAAAATAAAGTCGAGAAAAACCAGCTATGGGAATAATAAGGCACGCCCATGTTACATATTTCCTAAATACCTTCACAGCCTGCGGTACACGGCCATGTGAGTGTAGTATTTATCTGAGCATGTGAATATTGATCTGATCTACCCGACGTCACTCTGTGTAATATGTATGACTCACATACTTTGGAAACTAGTGGCTGTATCTGATGCTGTGAATGTAAATATGCTGCAAAAATAATAAAATCATCATGGTAGAGGATTAGAGATGAGCTGTTCAGTTTAAGTGTAACATCCAGTTGCTGTAAGAGAAAATGAGTTCTTTTCTACACAAGCATTTTGGACAGTTTTTCATGTCACTGGAGAAAATAGTTTCCAGCTGAAATGTCATGCTGTCATTTATAGTAATAATTGCAATACCAAATCTCCCATTTCCCAGTTGAGCTGTGTGTGGGCTTATAAACACTGGGATCGGAGTATGTGTCTATCTCTTTGTGTGCTCACGCATGAGTCTTTGAATGATTAAGATGAAATGGTAACCTTCGCTAACATGGCTCACATTAAAGAGAGCTGCAGGGAAGGTTCTGCCTTCAAAGTCAAATTCATTACTCACTGCTAAATGTTGATGAGTTATCATTTGATTGAGTTGCGGCATCAGTCGTTCTCTTCTTTGAGTCATACCCGATCCACACATACACACACTTACGTCATCACACACACACACACAATGATGCTTTTTTTTGATGATTTTTTCCTTTGAGCAGTCTCCACACCCTCCCTACAGGGGACCTGGTCCAATTCCCTCTGTGTAGTAATAATGATAATAATACCAGGAGTAAGAATTGATAACACATAATAAGCAGCTCCAGCTAGCATGTGGTGATTTTTGTACTGGCTACGGAGCACTAATGTGATTTTCCAGCCTTTTTTCGTCTACGTGATTTTGATGCGTGTATGTGTGCTCGCCTGTGTTCTTGGCTTACTTGCTTGTGTGTAAGCCACTACTTTCCCACGTTGTGGAGTCGGGTCTCCCACAGGCCTCCCTCCATGTTTCTCTCTCTCTCCACTCTCTTTCTTTCCTTCCCTTTTTCCTCTCTCCTTCAGTCTCCCTCCTCTTTCTCTTTCTTATCCCTCTTTCTCTTCCTCTCTGCACCTGTACTCAGTGCTCCAGCCCCAGCTGCTCCCATCTCGGCTGAGCGCTGTTGGCCGGAGCCCATGTTGCACTTGGCATGTCCTCTGAGACCCTGGGGCCACACTTGACGTGCGAGGGCCAGGCAGGCCCCCGCCCAGGGACGGCTCCCGTGGCCAGGAGTTGAGAGCAGACGGATGAGTGGAGGGCTGTGGGCTGGAGAAAGACCTGCTGGAATTCTGGGAGTAATACGCTGACTCATTGTTAGGCCTGCTCAGCGGGACGTTGAGGAAAGACACGAGGAAAGTCGGAAGAGGGGAGGAGATGTTCAGAAAAATGACGCATGTGTTGTAAAGGGTTATTTTGTAATAGTTACTGTTAGTAAAGCAGCAGTATCTTTGGTATTTCTGTAAAAAAAAAAAAAACCAAACATGTCTATATTCATCTTTTGGTAAACTCCTCAGGTTTGAGGTTGATTCCACTTAATTGTTGGGTCTCATTCATGTAATATTTGTCACAGTTACTGTCAGTTATGATAACATTAGGCACACCAAAGTAATGGCTGACATCTGGGAATATGGCGACGTTGCTAAAGTGCAGTTTGATGAGGTAATGCACCCGACGGATCAGACAGTTTCTTTAGATGTGAAATCCAAAGTAAAGCCTTCATGTCAAGACACCATTACTTTAAAGGAGGTGTTGAAATGTTACAGAAAATGTTTGTCCCTGTCGATTAGTCAGCCACATTGGTCCACATTAAAATATCTACTGACTTTATTGCTGTTAAATTTAGTACGTTTTGACATTCGTGATTCCTAGTTGATGGATTTTAATGACTCTAGTGAATCCCTGGCTTTTCCTTTCTTTACTTATTAGGTTGCCATGTTTGTTTTTTTAGTGAAAACTGTTGGATGGGTTGCATTGATATTGGTTCAAAGTCAGATTTCTTTATATGCCACTTTTAAGATACTGATGATGGCCAAGGATGAACTCTAATGACTTTGGTGTTCCCATTATTGTTAATAATTATCAACATCTATCACATGGATTGGTAAAGAAATTTGGACCACACATTCATGCTCCCCTAAGGATTGATTGGAGTAACTATGGTGATCCCCTGATTTTTCATCAAACTTCTTTAGGTTGAAATTTAAATTCGCCCAAGACTTTGGCTTATTTCCAAATACTACAATTGACATTCTCAGCTATACTTTGTATTTAGCACTAATTACCAAAGTTTAGCATACTAATATGCTAAACTAAGATTGTAAACATGGTTAATATTATGAGTGCTAAGCCTCAGCAAGCTGTAATGTGAGGATGTTAGCATAAAAATGTAAGCATTAGCTTAAAGCAGCACTGGTCAACCTTACAGGGCTGTTAGCATGGCAGTAAATGTTTCAATTCACATATGTTTTGTTTTTATTTTCAGTATGTTCTGCAGTTGCCCTCAAACAGTACGTACTGTCGCAGGCAGTATGCATACTGTTGGGATGTACGGCTTCGCCAAGACACTCCATCTTAAGTTTTGTTGGTCTTGCACATATATAAATACGTAGCAATCTGTAGTACGAATTGAACTGTCATTTGTCTGTGTGCTCTTTGCCGCTCAGGCTGGTTTATACCCATGCAAGACACTATTACTTATGTGATGTATCCCCCTGCTGCACAGAGGATTGTGGCTCAGAATGGCCAGAAAGGCGTGCTGGCTTGCATAGTGTAAAATGAGACTGGATGTAGTAGGACGTCCTCGTATTTCTGGCAAACTACATCTGACATACAATGTATTGGGACATACAAAATCTTTTTCTGGCATCCTATATAATACAGTAATATGGGTATAGGAACACACCCTTTGTCCTGTTATACTTTAGGAGACACAAGAGAATAAATGACTCACAACATGTGATCAGTCATTAAATACATTAGAATATACACAAGGGGCTGTTTGTAGTTTTCAAACGTATCAAAAAGCACTTGCTGGGTTAGGGCTAGCTTAACGTGATACGTCTTCATTTAATGACGTGCATGTGTGCAATTTGTTGTGAAAGAAACTGCTTCTTGGGTTCCCCAAATTCCCACACGCACTCAATCAAGCATTAGCTTGGCCACAGTGCCAAGTAGGATATTGCGGTATTGAAATGTATACACAGAGAAAAGGGATAGCCGTATATCCTTAAAGCCTGTTTTAATTTTCTTCAGCAAGTAGTGAAATAAACTCCACCATATTCACTTACTATGGATTTTCATTCTCTCATTAAAAGTTCAGTGCCAAACATAAAAATATTGAATACAGTTTGGGAACCAGACGCTGGTCAAGACACATTTCCATAAATCTCAGCTGCTGTTATCCATTTGTGTCGACCACATATGGTGGTTGTATGTCCTTGTGAATATAAGTGTATATTGGCAGAGAGTAAAGCGGACAGGGAGAAGGATATTAAAAACTTCGGATTTCTCTCTTCCCTTATTAGTTTTCCCACTATTTCTCTTTCCTTGTCCTCAGTCCAGCAGACATTCTCAGCCCTTCTCCTACTGACCCAGGAGGGGGTATCACACACGCAGACCTCTAAATCTGCTCGGTGACAGCTCAGTCCCGCTCTGTCAGGACCCAAAGAAAGAGAGTATAATCTATGTTCGGGCTAAGAAGAAAGCGGAGAGGATATATGTCCCTGTGCTTTGTTTTGCATCCCTGAACTGAGATTCAATAGCAAGGCATTACTCAAGTGGTTGGCCAACAGGCTATTGTGTAGTAATTGACCCTGATGAAGTGGTGGGCCTTTAATTTGGGAACGGTGTAAACGGTGTGAATTGATAACTTGGCGCATAATGTTAGAGCCTCTTCCTTCTCTTGTTTTTCATCTGTTTTTAAGCCAGAAATCACCATTCGCTTAAGGGTAAACAAATCCATCCTGTAATATCCATCTACTTCTGATTAGTAGCTGACTAATATTCCTGTGTTTCTTCTCGTTTTTTAAATTCTAGGTACCATTATCCTGTTCCTAAGATCTTCTATGTGCAGCTGTCTGTGGGGAGTCATGAGTTTATTGGTGAGGGACGCACCCGCCAAGCAGCCAGACACAACGCTGCCATGAAGGCCCTGCAAGCCCTGCGCAATGAACCAATCCCTGAACGGCCACCACAGGTAAACAGACATACAAACACACATAAACAGAGAGGCTCGCAAGAGCATTACATTCCATTACTTGTTTAGCGTGCACTTGTTGACTTCTTCTCTGGGAATTCCCAGAGCTATATTCATGACGCCATTATTTCTTTAAAAATGGCTCGGCCTTCTGTCTGACTGACCCTGTGAGACTTGTTTATGAGAGTTGTTTATTCCTTACACTTATGGCTGCTGGATATAGCCGTGCTTTACTGTTCACCTCTGCACTCGTGTTGTACTTTGGTAAAGCATTTGTTTGTGTTTTCACATCATTACACAGGCACTTGGACAAATTTTGCAAAGTCAAAACAAAACCATTTATTATTCTTAAAGAAGGCATCAGGTTTGTTTACAGGAAAAGCCTCTGAGTCTTGTTGTTGTTGACAAATCCTGCGATGCTCTTGCAGCACCTTCTGACTATGTTAGTGAAACCATATATTCCTACTGAAAATGTAAATGTTTAAAAATGTGCATATGTTAGCATTTCATATGCATAATTAAAAAAAAAAAAAAGCAGTGTGAATTATTTAACCATCAAGGCACTGTGTATTTGCTGGGATTTATTTTAGCCACACTTTTATTTGGATTCGGTTTACAAGTAAGATTGACTGGTATTTAATAAACTACAGTGCTCATTGTGATAAAAGAACAACGCAATAATGTGCATCAATTACCTATTTTTGACAGGTTTTGGACAACAATGGAGGCCTGGGGGACAAAGGATTAGCCTCTGTTTGGCTCTGTCCCCACAGACAATGCTTGTTATTAGGATTAAGTCATTGTTCATTTTGGTATTTTAATGGCAGTGAAAAAAAAACATGTAATATCACCTTTTTGTGGTAAAGTGATCTCTATTCACTCTACCAGTCCCTTTGGATACTGAATTCTCATTCTACAAATAGACACTCTTGTTTCGTACAGTGTTATTTATCACAAGGTGCTGCATAGAAGATCATTGCTGCTTAAGTACTGATGGGATTGCTGTTATCAGTCGAGGACCAGAAATGGTTGATTCCGATTTGTGCATTTTATTTTTATAGCCAAGCTAGTGATTTCCGATCCGATAACAAGCAAAACCCAGGCCAGTATCATTGATACTAATGCTGATACCGATACTTGCTGTGTACAAAAGCTTAATGCATTCAGAAAAGGAAAATAAGAAGTAGGCTGTATCCATTTCGTTTCTCAGGAAACTTGTGGGTGCTGCTCCTGGAGAATTATCAACAAACAGTACAAATACACAGGGCATATCAAATGATTGTGGTACACTGACTGCAATCGATGGTAAATCTTATGTAGCTTTAGCTGCTTCAAAATACACAAGCTACTGTAGAGGAAGAAAGGAATCGAAAAGTTAAATAGGCTTACTGATGTATGCAGAATGCTGGTATTTAAATTGAGAAAATGCCAAGGAAATGTATAATGAAATAAATAAATGCCGGACTGAATATATAAATGCGACACCTACATTTTGAATTACTCTCTTAGCTGTTATTCAGAACAAATAAGACCGGGTCAGTGAGCACCTGCTGCTCATAGACGTGCATTTAATACATTTAAAATGGATACCCAAGCATCATTAAAAGCCATTTCAGCATCACAGGCTTTCAAAATAGTAATACAACAGAGAAATATTTTTTTGGGTTAATGTGAGGTGATCCCAGGGACACAACTCTCCCTCCAAGTTGAGCTCACATTTTGGCATTTATTTATTTCATTACTTACTTTACAGCCATATTTATTTATTTCGCTGACGTAATTATTTATATCAATTAGAATAAAACTCCATTCCATACTTTTATAATGCGTCTCCTGCAGTTGTTTGAACATCAACATCACTAAAGCCGAGATGGACGTGAATCACATTCCCGTGGTCGGTGATAAACGTCACCATAGAAACACACTCTCGCTCTCTCATTACCTAGTTACTGCCTGCCACTGCCAAAGGATTCAGTGATAGAAGTCTGTCACACAACAACACTTTTCTTCTCCTCTTCAGACAAGCTCCAGTAGCTCATGCGTTTATAGAGTCGTATTTCATATATGACTACGACTTATTTAGACTAGATATTGGTGGTAGCAAGTTTACTTTACTTTATTCTCTTGTTGATGATAAAAGACACATTTACCACACATAACTGAGTTCAGATATTCCTCTTTTATCATCAGAATCAATGCCAGAAGAGAAACTTCGCAATTAGAAGCATTGATATTTTAGTATCGATCCACAAACCACTAATCTAAACAAATTACAAGTTAATAATGCATTTTGTTTGTTTTTTTGTTTTTATATAGCGCTTTACTAGACACTCAAAGACGCTTTACATTGCATTATTCATTCATTTCATACTCGATGGTGGTAAGCTACGTATGTAGCCACAGCTGTCCTGGGGTAGACTGATGGAAGCGAGGCTGCCAATCTGCGCCATCGGCCCCTTCGACCACCACCAACCACTCACTCTCACACTGCATTCAAGTTGAGTGAATATCCTGAACAAATGAAATCTTTCAGTATAGTATGGTAATATTGTCGGCTTGTCATTTGTTTTGCCAAATACTTTGACTAATCAGTTAATCATGTGACTTATAAAATAGTTTGAAATCCCTGGCATGAGGTCCCAAATCTATACCTGATGTATAAGTTTCAACCTTATGAAACATCTCCCCACCCCTCCCCACAACTCAGTCTGTCATATTACTGCAACCTCATCCCTTCAGCACTTTTGTCACCTTATGACTGCTTTCACCTCAGATGACGACTCCAGCCCCTCCTACCTGAAAACGCTTCCCTTAATTAAAAGTCAAAGGATTTTCGCTGCTGATCTGTCGCTCCTATCCCTGTGATGGCTCTAAAGTGTTATGTAGTTTTTTTCTGCAGTTACTAAGATGAAGCTTTCATCAGATTGAATCCAAATCCAGCGCGGCTCTAATTACTCTAATGTATAATTTAAGCCCTGCAATCTTGATAGTTTTAGTTTGCACCTGGCAGGGGTGTATTTTGTGTTCCCTGTTTGGTTTTTTTGTCCGCCCTTTTCTTTCTGCCTACTCCCAATGTCATTGTACCTTTCCAGAGTTTCCCTCAGGCATAGCTGTTAACTGTTGTTATCATCTCCCACCGGAAATCAAATTACCCCATATCCTCACCGCCTGGCATCGCTGATGGTTATTCAAAACGCTTTGGCTCTTCTCACTTGCCTGCCTTGCTGTCTTGTGGCGTCGGCCTCCATAAATGAGCTCTTTGTTTGCTGCTGCTTCTGAGTCTTGATTTACAAATTGAGGCACATTGTGTCTACAGTATATGTCTGTCATTCTGTCTCTGCGTGAGTGTGTGTGTTCCTACATGTGTAAGTGTGCGGACGCCCTCCGGCTATATGCGTTTCTTTTCACCATGGGTTGTCAAACCTTTATCTTGAGGAAGACCACAGCTAAATATCAGTGACACTGTAATTAGAGTGTTTATACTCAGGTAGTGCAACAATACGTAACCTCAGGAATCAGAAAACACCTGCAATTTTACACGATTTTCAGGCAGCAATAAATGTGAAATACTTGAATGGTTCACTAACTTCTAAGTCCCTGCCAGAGGGTTTAGCTGCTGCTGATAAAAGCAAATTATAATATGTGATGTGAAACAAGTGTTCTTTCTGTCTTGTGAAAAAAAAACTTTATCAGTGGTTGAACTGGGCATTTATGAGGGTTTCTAGGAGACTAGTTGCATGCTCAGGGCACAGATGTTATGAAGAAAGATATATTTAGATCTCTGAGAAAAATTTTTCTTTTTACTTTTGAAGAATTATGTTGCTTCATCTACTGGGAGCCCCTTCCTCGTATCCTTTGTTCTAGCATGCTTTTCCCATTTGAAATCAATTGAGCATGAACCAGAATGTGAAAATAAAGCATTCTCTTCGCCCAAAGGCACTATTCATTCAAACAACTCCTTCAGGGTGACTGTTAATATCTCAAAGAGCTCTATTAGTTCTTATTTTCTTCAGGACTCTTTGTCCGGCACATCCATAACTAGAAGCAGTACCGAGGTCAGATTTAGCCCTCTATTTGTCTTTGTCACAGGAAGTTTGCTAATCTGCTCGGTTATTCCGGTTTGCACACGAATACCCACCGACTGACACATGCGGACACTTACTTACCCCCGGCGGCTAGGTAAGGCAGCCTCGAGAGCGGATTCACACTATTGATCACACATATCAAGAAAGAGGAATATGTGACCATGAATGCCATAAATGCATATTAAAATTCAAATGAAAACAGTGGGAAGGAAAATGGACTGAGCCCCTTTGGACTGACTCACTTTCAAGTTTTATGTACATACGTAATGGATAATGTACAATACTGTGGTTTTTATCAGTTGACTTCATACAAGTAACGGAAGAAAGCTTGAACAAATCAAAATGTGGTGTAGTTACCCTTTGCCCTTTAAATCACCAGTTCTCCTAGGTACCTATGCATACAGTTTTTCGAGGTACTTGGCAGGTAGGTTGCTCCAAGCGTCTTGGGAGAACATGCCTCCGTTGGCAAGTTGCTTCTCACATATTGTGTAACACCAGACTGACGTGATGATGTCGGTTCAGCGAGGGCATTAGCGTATGTTGCAGGACTCCCTGTTCTTTTTGCAGCTAGATAGTTCATTAAAACCCTAGCTGTTTGTTTGAAGTCATTGTCAAAAAAGGATGTGGGACTGATCAGACACCACCCTGATGGTATCGCATGAATAATCTAAACATTTAAAGTGCCAAAAAAACCTTTGCACAGTGCTGTATGTTTCAGTGCAAATACAATGCATGTACCTCCCACTAATATTAGGTCCAGTGCGGTAGGTGCAACGTGACTGTTTCCTATGAAATCCAAGAGATCACACAGTATTAATCATGTGCCGTATCAGGTCACACAATGAGGCAGGAGAAGGGAAGCAGCCCAAAGGGAAAGACCGCAGCCATTCAGACGTAATCAGACAAAGAGCTGGACATGAGAAGATAAAGATCGAGACAGCACTCTGCATTCCCATACACAACTGGAAGCAACAAAAAAAACCCTTGTTGTATGGCTGATGATATGATCTCTATGGTGTGAACTAGGTTTCATTACCAGCTGAAGGGACTGTCATGACCAATAGTGAGACATCTATTCAGAGGTGAATAGTAAGCAGTTTAGGAATTCCTAAAATTTGTTCTTATCAGTTGGTACTATGTTTAAAACTGTTAACTTGGCAATTCAGATTCTATTAATTGACTAAAATTGCAAACCTGAATCATCAGACTTTAAGTCCAGAACTGTTTTATAGATTATTGAGCAGAAATTTTTGGAAAGAAAAGTCATAAAGCCTGTCTCTGGATACAGAAACATGTGAAATCTGTTAACGCTTTCATGCTGAGCTTTATATTTTCTTTTCTTTTTGGATTCCTTGTGCTCTAGTTTCTGTTTTAAAGAGGACATTGTTATTAATTTTCACAAACAACAATCATTTCGCTATCTAAAGGAGAGTTAATACACAGGAATTCCAGACCACCCCTTTAAGGCCTTCCTGTACAGACAGAGGACCACCAGTTGTGTCCTGGTAACCGAGTTCTCAATCCCATATCAGATAAGGATTGTATCCAGAAAACAGACAAGCTTTTCGTTGCAGCAGCTTGGCCGACATCCACGCTCTTGTTGGGTATTTCGGAAATGTTTCTGTTTGATATGTGCCACAGTTTTGGAGTCATGAGTTGGCAAAAACAAAAAAGGAAGATGTTCTTTCCTTTTATTAAAAAAAAAACTTCTACCTTGTTAGAAACTCTTAAAAAATGAAGAAAATATCTTATTTCTCCAATTTAATTACAAAATATCTGCACATTGTTGCTCTTTATGTTTTCTATGAATGAATATGGTTGCATATCTGCAGCACTCTTTATTTATTGTTACTTTTGCCCAGACTTGTCACCTCATTTTATTGAAGCCCAACAAAGGCAGTTTTCTGATACCAAAAGATTTAGTACTTTTAATGTCGCTATTTCCACAGACGGAATGGTACTTGACATATGGTAGTTTCAAAAGTTTTGCCATACAGTTGCCATCTAATCTGCACTCCTTCCAAATGTTTCTTTAATTTAGTGGGAGCTCATTCTCCCAAAACAGGGATTTAAATGATGGAGAGTCTTGCAGCACTGGCTTCTTATTTGATTTCGCTATAAAAATGATGCTACTTACAGTATATGAACCAGATTTGAAACTGCCAAAGCTTCCGAGGTGGCAGCTGCCGTTTTGAATTTTAGCTTTACTAGAAATAGCTTCCCTCCTTCATTCCTACCATCCTCCTTGTTTGTACGACTCGATGTTAAAGTGGAAGAAACAGCAAAATTAAAACATTCTGCGTCAATAGAAGTTGTGACAATGAATAATAGCAGCTATAGTTTTAGCTACTGCATGACATGACAGACCATTTGTTAAACCTGTGTCCGAGCAGTAACAAGCTTTTGTTTGTAATCTTTCTTTTCCAGAGCCCAGAAGAAAAAGCGGAGACTGAGGAAGGCACTGATGCCAGCAAATCAGAGATCAGCCTGGTCTATGAAATTGCCCTCAAGAGGAACTTGTCTGTTAATTTTGAGGTGAGAACAACATGACGGAGTGATGAGTTAACACAGACAAATGCCATTATTATTGGTACTACTGTGAATCATGTTCTTTCTTGAAGTAGCCTCAAAATGCAGAATGAGGATAACCCCATGCAATTACAGAATGTCTAAGTAGTCATGATTTCCAGAGTTTGTGAAATGTATTAATGTGGGAAGTGTGACTAAAACCAAACACCTCATTAGCTGCATGGAAAGATACGATGGAAACTGAAGGAGTCACACTGATAAGACTCTTATCATGCAATGATAATGAAATAGGAACTGCGTAAGGATGTGTGTTTCCCCAGTTTTGCCTAATTTGTACACGAGTGTGGTCGGTTATCTTGAAGAGACTTCAAATATGTGAACAGGAATTTGTAGATGGATTACTACTAGAATTTACAGCTTGTGGGAATTCTTTTGGTGTTGAGTTCAGTGTGTTTCCGGGCTTGACAAAGCACACAGGAATGGGTTTAGTGGTGTCGTCCTGTTGTGTTCTGCTGACTCAGCTTTTTCAATGGTAATCAGTGAGGAGTATCTGGCACTGTATGATTAACTTCTTTAGTAATCATTAAAATGTCTAAAAACTATGTGCGTGGAACATGAATATAACTTTAATCCCCGTGAAATTGAACAGTCACTTAAGTCTGGTAAATCACTTTTTGTGTAATACACTCCCCTCCTCTCCCCAAAGGCAAAAGAATCTTGTTCCATTATTTGAACTGTGTACTCTCTGCCTGACAGCAGAGTCCAAATTTAAAATCTGCCTTTTGACCTGTGTGTTTTCATTCATAGATATTTTCTATATTCTACCCGTGTGATCCTTTGTGAACTTTAGGATGCTGTAGATAGGCAGGCGAATGGGCAGAGCTTTGTCCCTGTGCTTCTCTCTCAAACAGCTTCTGATGAGAGCCATTGTGGCAATCATTACAGAGGTATTCACAAATTATCAAGCAGCTGAATATCAAAGATTAAATGAACGGCATTTCAACACATTACATTGCATTACATTCGAACCTCGGATTCAGGAGGAACAATGCGGTTTTCGTCCTGGTCGTGGAACACTGGACCAGCTCTACACTCTCCATCGGGTGCTCGAGGGCTCATGGGAGTTCGCCCAACCAGTCTACATGTGCTTTGTGGATTTGGAGAAGGCGTTCGACCGTGTCCCTCGTGGCATCCTGTGGGGGGTGCTCCGGGAGTATGGGGTCCGGGGCCCTTTGCTAAGGGCAGTCCGGTCCCTGTACGACCGGAGCAGGAGCTTGGTTCGTATTGCCAGCAGTAAGTCAGACCTGTTCCCAGTGCACGTTGGACTCCGGCAGGGCTGCCCTTTATCACCGGTTCTGTTCATAACTTTTATGGACAGAATTTCTAGGCGCAGCCAGGGGCCGGAGGG
>OMNN01085484.1:0-13419 GCA_900302755.1 Chromis chromis
ATGGGTCTGTTATACATATATGTACTAATGTTGTTAAAGACCTCATTTTACAGTTCTACACACAGATAAGTCAAAACCCACAAATAAAGCAAATGTAATTGATATCTTGTAAGAACAGTACATGTGAAGGTCTCGGATACATTAGCTGTTAAATGAAAAGTTGCTTCTCGAGTGATGTGGGGAAAATAGGGAGGTGTAAAGATCCTTTCTCAAAGACTTTGACAAAGACCAGATTGCGATGGCCAGATTGCGATTGAATAATCCACAAAACTACAAGACTTAACAAGAATTGCATGTACCAACCAACAATGGTCGAACCATGAACCAGCAACAGTGTGTTGTGATGAACTAAGTTTGATCTGTGGTGTCTCCAATTCACAACCTACAGGAATTTAGGGATCTGCTGCCAAAGTTTTGGTGCCATATCCACAGGACATCATCTAAAGTCTTACCGAGTCCATGCTTCGACACGTTGGAGCTGTTTCAACATGCAAATACAGCAGAATATTTGGCAGGTGACCATGATGTTTTAGCTCACCAGTGTATAAAGGATCTGAAACGCCTCAAAATACAGTCTGCTAAAATACACCACAGAGAAAATGTAAAATACAAAGCAGAGAGAAATTCCATTTGGAACTCAACACCCAAAACTGTTCTGAGCTGAAAGTGTCTGCATTAAAACATATAAACCTGATCCTCTGAGTCTTCTGTGCAAATTAGTTTACCAGTTTGAGGTTTGAAACCAAGCATAACACATTCTGGTTTTGAACTGTCATTTCATCTGCAGCAAATATTTTCTAATCACATTGCTTGTGGAAGGATTTTCTAATGTTCAGCATAAACACATTACCTAGCCTGGAAATAAAGGAATATTGCTTTACCACCGTGTCTCGGAACGCAAGACTGATGAGACAGAGCAGCAAAGTTAACTGTACCCCTAAGGCATGGCTTGGAGAGATTATGTGAAAGAAAAGTTTCTATAATTATCTTTTTTTTTTTTGTGCTTTCTCCGTGAAAGCTGCTTTTCAAGCTGCTGTCAGATTATCACTTAGACATTTGTCCACATAAGCAGATTTTCAATAGCACTCCCGATTTGCAGGGAAGCACAATAGAATGTTTTCAGCATCTTTCGGGCAAATTTCATCTGCTTCTTGCAGTCGGCAATTACCTCCTCAGGTCTGAATGCTGACGGGGCACTGTGCAATGGCTGCACTGGAACTGGTAAATGCTGTACATACTCGTATAGGAGAAATGTGGCATGTAGAAAATGTAACGGCTGATGAACAGCTGTGGTGCAAGCGAGATAAAACTCATTATTTAGAAGCAGATGTATGGTGGGAAACCATTGGTGGTGGCAAACTATTTTATAACACATGCGCTCCTGAGATAAAGAAATATGTGGGACTGTGTCATAATTCACATTACCGAGCCGCTGCAGTTATAGTGCCAGGTAGAGTTATTGTGTCTCTTATCGTCCTTACAGAAATAGAACCATAAAAAGCCGCCATCAGTCTCTGTTTGATGAACATCCTCCAATTATGGTGCGTGCCATGTCCCGTTGCTGTCATCCAGCAAGGCCTCAAAACTTAATAACAAACTACATCATTTATCACTGCCTTTGAAAATTACATGATTGTCAGTGCTTTTAAAAGCCTTTATACAATATTATGTTCCATAAATACTTAATTTGACTGTTTGCTGACCTGCCTGCGGTTAAAGTTTGGATTGTCATTTATTTGGAATTCATTGTTGCTTTGTGGTTAGTAATTCAAAGGACATAAATCCAACTACGCTGTCAGCTAACATGGTTAAGTCTTGTTGGAAGAAAGTAGAAACAGATCATGTTTTTGGTTAAGAAAAAAAATCAACAACAAAAAAAAAGCACCACTATAGAAATCCAGAACAAGGTGTTAGCACAACAATGACCCATTCACACCCTTTAATGTAGACAAACATTATTACATCCAGCAGACATGACACAGTATTAGCATTCTCTTAAAGCTGCCAGTCATGAGTGTTTTAGTCACGAGTGTGGGAAATGTATTATACAACCACCATCTTTGGCGTTACAGAATTCTACCTCTGAGTTCTATTCAACGTTCTGTCAGTGATGGGTCTCTCCCTTATACATCACTGACATAACTGAGTTACAGACATGTGGACACAAGAACTCTTTAAAACCCAGCAAGGGCTGTTTGACAGGTGCTTACCAGGCATGGATGTCAACTTAGATTTGCCCTTGCCCTTTGCTGATAATGGAAGCCACAAAGTCTGGGAACTGATGCAGCTAAAATGGGCTATACTGCTGTTAAGACAGACACACAGCAGCATTTCCAGACTATGAGACTGATGCACAGAGGGCACAAGGTGAACTTTCAACACCTCCTCACTGGCCGAGATCTGGCCTAAAAATTAAGCTTTGTTGTCCATCCAAACTCTTGGAATCACTGGTCCACTCAGAACTGCATGACTTCCTGGAAAGAAATAATGTCCTTCAGCTAAAGGTTTTTAAACTTATCATGGCATGGTTCAATGTATGTCTTTCTGATAGAGTAAACTGTCGAATGCCTTCAGGTCCTGATACAGGTGTTCCTCAGAGGTCAATATTAGGCCCATTACTATTTACTCCGTACATAAACCATATATTTTCCAACTCAGCACTGTAATGCCAGTTTTTATACTAAAAATGCCAACTTGCCTGCCTAGGCCCAAATGCAAACCAGGCCTTCTCCAGAATGGAGGCGGCTTTCAATTACCTTCAGATCTCCAGACCTTTTTGTGGGCCGTACTTCCAAACCAGAATAGGCCTGCACCAGCTACTAAATCCAGGTAGGTATAAGAGAACAAGCCCTGTTACATTTCATTTTTACCTTTTTATTTATTTGTTTTGTGCTGCTCCGCACTTAAACTTCCCACACAATAAATTAAGGATCTTTATTTTGTTTTGTGAAGTCTTTTGTTGGCCTCTTTAAATATGCAGCATGGATATTGAATGTATTAATTAATTACCATCTATTTACTTATTGCAGTTCAGACAGGACACTTCGTCAGATTGTTAACCATTTATTTCAGACTGACATGTACAGTCGTGGCCAAAAGTTTTGAGAATTTTTGATTAATCCTCAAGCGGCGGGTGGACAAACAAAAACCCAAAAATTCTGACAAATTATTAATTAAACTGATTATTCATATTCCTTGGTCAGGATGTGGTCCAGAAGTTGATTGACAGCATGCCAAGGTGAATTGCAGAGGTCTTAAAAAGAAGGGTAAACACAGCAAATGTGGCGAGCACAGAGAGGGCTGAATGAATGAACGCTGCCTCATTTATAAGGCATGCTGATAGGGAGGAGTGGACTGACTATGACTACGATTGGACAGGCTAGACCTTGTGACTGGCCTGACTCTTTACTGTTGCATATCTGTTGTTGTAAATTATATAATAAACCTACGTAATTTAATTACTTCTCCAAACATATTTTAAAGTTGTGTTATTCTCTGTTGCACACCTTGCATTATAATTTGTTTGCCAGGCTGACTAAGAACATATGCTTTTTGCAGCAAATGCACAATGTCTGACTTCAAGAAGGTAAGAACCAGAGAGACTTTGGTTAAGTTGACTGGTCTGGTTTCCTTCCAGGTGCCTAAACAGTGGAAACGTGATGGACAGCTATAATCCAAGTGATCACAAAAGGATTCTCAGTAAGTAGCCCATGTAAATTGACAATTTTAAAAGAAGATATGCTGTCTTATTGCAGGTTCAGTAAAGAACAAAATTCATTGGTGAAACATGAGCATGCTAAATCAAGTATTTTGGCGTCTAGACTCGAGTGAGAAGCCACATCACAGAGCAGAATCACAGATGAAGGTAGAAGAAAAGGACACAACCGCTGAGACACTGGTGGTGGTGGAGCAAAGTTAGCAGAGGACTAATGGAGACGCTCTGGATCACATGGATGAGGTGGAGATTGGGAGCAAGAGGGATGCACAATCAATGCATCTTGGAGGGAAGAGTGACATAATTGCAATGAATTTAAAGAACAGGGTCTAGGGGCTGGCTGGATCGGAGAACACGGGCAGATAGATCATTGGATGCGAGTAATGATGCTGAAATTGAGAATTAAGTGATTTTGACGGCGTGGGAAAATGGAAGTGACAAAGAGACTAGAGCAGCAGGAAAAGCCCATATTAACCGAGGGGAATGGAGACAGAATGAGAGTGAACAGTTCTTTAGTGAACTTACGCATGAGCTTGATGTATCACATCTTCCTTTCTTCCATTCGTTTTTGAGTCCAACCCTGTGGCAGACACGTCCATGTTTTAAGAAGAGCTGATCCAGTCCAGCATTATAAATATGTAACGTGGCTAAACAACAGATTGTCCTCCAAACTCTGTTCACCACAGTATTCATTTCATTACACTGGGCAGCTACTGCACTCTCTGCTGCATGTTACATCAAAAGATTGGATGGTCATTATTGACATTTAGGAGGCATCAGCATAGCTGTGTCTTTATTTGTAAAGTATTTCCATCGAAGCTGCAGCTCTTTGTTCAGAGTTAGCAACCATGACACCAGATCAAAGGAGACACTGGCTTTGAAAGATCCTCACACCAACTGTGAACTGGGGAAATCTGTTTTCTGGACTTATGTACCTTGTGGCTGGAACAACCTGCAACACCGGTTGAAGTTTGAGACACCCATTCCTTTGGAGACTAATTTGTTGTCTGGTTGCTCTTGTAAAAGAGACTTTCTGAATAAATAAAGCTCAACTAACTGACTTTAACACAGAAACTAAGCGCAATGTCCAACAGTAACAGATTCTACACGTTTCTTCAACATGTATAAAAAGTAGAAGTCTGGCTACCAACTATCTGTTTAAAGCCACATTGAGGGAACACAACACCTCCAGTACAGAAATACATGATAAACACAGGGCAATCACTGAACAAATATGATTTGCTGCCAACATTAAAATGTTGTTTAATACAGTTTTACAGCCTGCGTTTCGTTGACCTGTTCACCCAGACCTCCTCTTTTCACTATTTTTTTCTCTCTTTTGAGAGCAGTTCCAATTATAAATTCATATATAGCACAGCTTTTCCTAAGGCCTCCATTATTTATTAGCATTCATTAGCTCATCCTCAGCCAGAAACCAGAGAAACTAGAATGTATGGACACAATCAAAACCATCACATCTTAAAGCTCTGTAGTCTATTATTGCATTGTGCATTTTGTAATTGAATGTCAAGTTGAGGTAATTTCTAAATATAATGAGATTTCAAATCACAATATCTTGAAAATAGGTGTTTGGATGGCAATATGTGAGAAAAAAAATAACCAATCTGAGACAGAGCCAGCTGCAGCACTGGCCTCCTTCTGCATCCAATCCAATTTCTCTACCTGCCTTTTCCCGTTCAGGGTCACCAAGAGGTCTGGAATCTACCACAGCATGCACTGGGCGAAAGGCAGGAAAAGCACAGGAGATGGAAAGCATCGATGACAGGCCTGCATTCATTCATGGAGCAAACAAATCCGCATGCAGGGGTTATTTAGAATGCGTGTTTGCTCGACCCGCGTGTGCAGATGGTTTCAGGAGCTCCTATAGAATCCATGTGCACATGACAAGACACCTATTCAGATAAAGAAATATTATGAGCTTCCCAGAATGGAACCAAAAATGATTAGAGGACAAAAAAAAAAGACATGAAAATGACAATGATTACAGCAATTACTGTCTTGCTGTCTCCTTCCTCTCTTTATCTAGCCTGTTTGTCTCCCCCTTTGTTCTCTTGTTTTCATGCCTTTTCACCCCCCCATTCCTCATTCCCTCCACAAGCAGTGCGAGTGACTGACAACCCTGCCGATTAAACACACCACCTTTGACAACATTTAAGCTCCAGATCAATACATAATTACCAGCAGTTTAATTACCCATTCACACTGTGGATAAACTGCTTTTTCTTTTAAAAAAAAGAAAGAAAAAGAAGCAGCCAATAGGCATGCTTTATGTGTAGTGGCTGGAGAGGAACACTCAAAGGCAATTATGATCACATTAGTCTAGTCATGCAGGCGGGACATGATGATGATGGCTCAGCAGGCTATGCTAAGTACCAGCCTCTTGCTATGCTGGGAGCCCATTATTTACCAGTGTTGTGCTTTTATTTACAGCACACTTTAATTTCTATTCACATAACACAATTGCTAAGCTCACCTGTGTAACACAATTTGAGAATACGGCAGGTTTTCGTGGAAAAGATTACAGAGAATTTGTCATTCAAGGCACAGAGTGATGCTTAAATCCCAGACAGCAACATAAATGCGGTGTTGTGTTAGGTTTCCCAGGGATTTTAGTCCTAATAATGAAATACGAACAGAGGACATTTGTAATCCTGTTGGTTCAGCGAGGAAGGGTGAAACTGTGGAACAAAAGGAGTGCTGCTTTTTTTTTTTCTTGTCTAATTTTCTAATCAGTTCGGTGGAATTTATTCATTACAGCTGATTACACCAACTTTTTTCATCTATCTGCAGTGGGGTCTATCCATCTTCTTTCCTGACAGAGCAGCTGATTTTTTTTTAAATGACATTGTCTGGGCTCAGAAATTGCTTTATGATGTGTGATGAAGAGAGGGGTGTGTGTGAGGACAGGGAATGTGGCTTTTTAGAAATCATTTTTCACTTATCTACATCGAAGCCCTAATGAAACAGAAGAGAAGAAAATGACTAAAACTCAATGTAAAAACTGTGATCCAAGTTGAAGTCACCCTTTTTAACTTTGTCAGCACATTAAATGACGTATGGACCTGTACAGACCTCCTCCCCTTTCTAGCAGGCCAGAAAGTGCACTATCAGCCATTCTGATCATTGATAAACAGAAAGTGACCCCAATAACATCTGTGAACTCCAGTGATTGTTTAAATTAGTGCATTTAAAATCTCTGCTCAAGTCATCCCATTGGAAACGTACAAACTGGAGCTTCATAACACATAGTAAATGTAGCAACAAGGGGTATTTAAACCCAAACATGATTTTTTTCCTACCTGTACCAAGTCATTTTGGTGCGAAACACCTTCCGAAAACATTCACTGATAAACAACAGGACAAAATGAAAGTTAAAGTGAGACTTAAATACAACAATATTATTGTAAATAATATTATATTAAGGGCTACACGGTGGCTCGGTTGTTAGCACCGTCACCTCAAGGTTAGAAGATCCCTGGTTCACGTCCCGGTTAGGACGCCTGGGATGTTTCTGTGTGGAGTTTGCATGTTCTGGGTACTCCATCTTCCTCCCACAGTCCAAACACATGCTGAGGTTAATTGGTGATTCTAAATTGTCCGTAGGTGTGAATGTGAGTGTGCTTGGTTGTCTGTCTCTATGTGTATATGTGCATTCACCCGAGTCGGCTGGGATAGGCTCCAGCCCCCCCGCGACCCTAAAGAGGATTAAGCGGTGTATAGATAATGGATGGATGGATAATACAGTATATTAATGGTCTGAGATATGACCCCAACCCAAGTCTCCTGGCTAAAAGATCATGAACTTATACCTCCAACCCCTCCAACCTCCAAATGTGGACTTTAGTTCAAATCGCCCCTCCAACACCATTAAATGGGGTGTTAATAGTCCACTGACCCCACTCGAAGGTGGAAGAGGTCCCTACTGGTCCATATTTACAGGACGGATGCACAGTGATAATGCCTTTTGAATGCTATGATGTGTGTTGAAGTGATAGTCTGCCCCAAATCAACATTCAAACCCAGAACAGTTGAAAGGCTGTTTGAACTTGTTTTTTTTTCATAAAGACCAACAGCTTGGAATTAGACTGTTATATTAAAATACAAAACCAAGTGTATTACTTAAAAAAAGCTGCAAAACATCTCCGTAAATTTCTTTAACTAAAGCTTCAGAATGATCTTTCTCTAAGCTGTTTTCTCGGAAAGGTATTTTAGGGAGAGGATTTTTAACTTTACCAAAGTTGTGATACTTGTAAGATTAAAAAAAATAAATAAATAAATAAACATAAGTCCAAACGGAAGAAGCCAAAACATCCTCACGTTTAGTCTTGAGTGTATGGAGTAGTAGATCCTGCATCTTACACTTCCCATATTGCACCATGATGGCATCTTTCTATACACCTGCTTTATCTGTTAAATGGTCACAGCAGTTTGTAAGGCAGAATTTGTGTAATAAGATATTGCATCCATATAGTACTAGTGAAACATTTGGACACATTTACACTGTCATGGTTGTCTCCTTGTTCAAGCGTTTTTCTCCCCTCTCTGTCTGTGTGTGTGTGCTGGTCTGTTCTTTGGTATCTCTGGGCATGGCTACTATTCTGGCTTAATGGATGTAAACTTTGGGTACAAACCTGACATTTCTGCTGAACATTTCATGTGGCTTTCTCCTCCTTTTTCTGTGTGTTACCATTTTCATAATCCCCTTCACTATGGGAAACAACAACCTCTGATTTGGATCATACAGTAGGACAGTTCTGCTTGGTTCTCGAGGTGAATTATCCATTTTAATGGCAGTGCCCACTTCCCTGCCTGCAAATGTTCCAAGAGCAATAATCAACAATTCCTCCTTGACACTATTTTGCAGGGGCACTGTCGCTGCATATTGGATGCATGCTTTGGAAGGTCCTCACACCAGCTGTGAACTGGAGATATGTACACTATGACTGGAAAGTGCTGCAATACAGGTTGAAGTCTGAGACACCCAATCCTCTGGAGCAGGGGTATCAAACTGTGGTCCTCGAGGGCCACAATCCAGCATGTTTTACATGTTTCCCTCTTCCAACACACAATGATGATCATGGTCAGGATCGTTATCAGGCTTCTGCAGAGCTTGATGATGAGCTGATCATTTGAATCAGGTGTGTTGGAAGAGGGAAGCATCTAAAATATGCTGGATTGTGGCCCTCGAGGACCGCAGTTTGACACCCCTGCTCTGGAGGATAGTTTGTTGTGAGGCTGGTCTTGTAAAAGTGACTCCCCATAGATAAAGCTTAACTAACTAACTGACTTTAACAAGGAAACTAGTGCCACCCAAGACTGGGTTGAAGAAATACAAGCAAGCCAGAGCTTTTTTTTTTTCTCCTATAACAGAATGATAATGAGGTACAGTCAGACCATTCTGCAGTGCTGACACAGCACTGTGCAGACAGATCTGGCAATGTGAGACTAGCTCCTGCATGACCTGCAGCTGGCACAC
Source organism: Chromis chromis (assembly GCA_900302755.1). NCBI lineage: Eukaryota > Metazoa > Chordata > Actinopteri > Pomacentridae > Chromis > Chromis chromis. Next base: position 9,213 of record OMNN01085484.1, read on the forward strand.
CTGCTAATCGTGTTTTCCCTGTGCTGACATTCTCCCTCATGTGCCAGCCAGTTTGCTCTGCTCTCCAGCCAACCTACCAACCTGGTCTTCAGCTGCTCTCCCTCTCAAGCTCCCCACCTGCCTGCTTACTCTCTGCCACTGTTCCAAGCATCTCTCTCTGCCTGCTCAGCCTCTGGCCCATCTCAATCTCCAGTGTTCCCTCCAAATCCACCTTCAACACATCCCTCTTTTCCAAGACTGCTTCTGCAGTAAATCTCTCAACCCTTCCCCCCGTTTCAATATTCAATCATGGCTAAAACCTTACATGCACAGTCAAAGGCTTTTGTGGACCAACACTAAAGACATTGGAGCTGTTCAATAAAACATTTGGCAATATGTAGTAAAAGCATAAATCCATGACGATAGTTGGGAGAAGTTCAATGTTAAACAAACAATGGTGTAGGGCTACATCAGATAACCTGACCTCTACAACCACCCAAACTAAATCCAACTGAGGTGATTTAGGAAGAGCTGAACCACAGAGTGAAGGAAAAACAGCCAACAAGTGCTCAGCATATGTGGAACTCCTTCAAGACTGCTGGAAATCCAAGTGACACGCTCATGAAGCTGGTTTAGTTGTTGCCAAAAGTGTGCAAAGCTCTCACCAGAGCAAACAGTGGCTGCTTTGCAGAATGCAAAACATGAAACACTGTAGTATAGTAATGGGTACATTTTGTTTAGCAGGTTACATACATGTTAATACTGGATGTATCAGTAATATCATCGCTCGCTACACATTTTTTTTCTGATAGTATATCCAAGCGATGTGATAATTCTAGTTTCACTATATTGTACTGCCATAATACAGTGAATCCCAGTGAGAAACATACTGTCTTCACTTAGAGACTATGGATGTTGCAAAAGAAGCTATAAATTCAAGTAGAAAGTGGATGCTTCATACAAATCCTCAACCTGACAGCACAGAAGATCTATACAATCACCTTAGTTCCAAGGCGGAAGATTAGTATCACCAATTCTACCAAATGTGAAATATGGACACTATTTCTCCTTCTGTTTCTGAGTTATGGTGTTGAATAATGATGCGGACAGTGTTTTTGCAGAACATGATGATGTTACAGTGAAGTTGACCCTTTGACTTTTGAACATAAAATAGTATCAAATCATCATTTAATCCTATTGGACTTTTCTGTTTTTCTTTCTGAAACATTTCCTGTTCACAGAAATGTCATGAGCATATGGCTATTGCAGGCTCAGAGCCATAAAAACAAATGACTTTATTTATTTCTGTATTTACTTATTGTGATATGTTCAAGTACACATAGCACTTGGTTAAGTCTATGCACAAAAGTTCTCAGTGACATTCACATTTGACTTCAATGTCTCATCCAATGTGTTTATTTACATTGAACCCCTAAGGGAGTAGGCTACTTTTGCAAATTTAAACATGAGAAAACATCCCCAGATTCCATCAGTAACACCTCCATAACTGTGAATGAACAACCTTGGGCTAGGGTTAGAGTACAGGGACCTCCAGGGTGGGAAGAGTTTACATCACAACATTTCCCTAACAACCTATGCACCAAAGTTATTAAATGGCCTAAATCTAACCACTGACAGGCCTGTGTGCAGGTGAAGGACTTTGTAAGCCACATTCTGCTCCATCACCTCCTGCAGTCAATAAATAAGATGCCAGTGTGACCACGTACCATGCAGTCGAGCAGTGTGACATTGCAGGAGTTGCCCAAAAATACACTTCGATTTACTTCTTCTGTCTCAGTTTTTATGGACAACCTTGTCAGGCTTGTGAACAGGCGTGTGCTTTTGTTTACCTTCAAGAGCTGCCTCCTGCCCTTCCACCGGTCAGAACTGCTTTGAAAGACCTCATCCGTAAAAAGACAGTGTCCAGCAGACAAACATCAAACAGATGACTGAAGAATGTGGCTAAAATGCATGCGGTGTACACAGGCTGTCAGGAGGAAAGAACAGAGAGAATAAAACAGAGGAAGTGCATGTACACAAAGGCTAACATACATTTGGTCAAGGACAGAACCAAAGTTTTAAACTGACTAGTTAATATTTACTCTTATCGGCTTGGATAGACTGAACACCCATAGGAGTGCATTTGCTCCAAATGTTATTTAAACGAATGAATGAATCAACTAATAGGGTGGTTTTATTCTTTCTAACTATAATAATTATGTCAGTCATTCCTGGAATCGATTTCTCACAGCCTTTGTCTTTCCCTCTGAGATCTGTATCTTGTCAAAACATTCCCAACAAAAGCGCAGTGTGGATCAGGGAACAAAGTGAATTAATGAGGAATCAAGCCCGGTGGCTACAGAGCTGAATCGTATAATCACTGGAACACAGAGAATAAGCCATCAATAACATAATGCAACAAGGCCACTGTTGTGTGGTCCGCACACACACGCACACAGTTTGTCTTTGTTCCTGCAGGCAGGTTGCTGTTCTTCCTAACGGTAACGCAGCTTCAAAAGAGCAAAAATACACAATGCACATTTTCAGAGTACTGTAGAACAGCACAATAGAATACAAAAGCTGGGAAAGGTAGCTTTTAAATATCACTGCGTGGATGGTTTTTTCCACAGTTTTATTTAATTGGTTTTAGTTTATCCTTCAGTGTGAAATAATGTTGTCTTGCTGTTGTAAAGAATGTAAGACTGCATTAGGTTCATTCATTCATTCATTCTGATGACTATCTGACACTGTTGAATGAGCTGGTCTGGTCACCAAAATTAAAATGGCCATAAGGGAATGCTGACAAACTAATAAAAAAAAAGGCATAGACAGATGAATTAAGATGAACTTTCAGATCTTCTTTGTTTATAATATTTTGTAGGTTATGACAAAAATGTAAAATGACAAAAAGGCAAAAAATTATAGAAATATTAAAAACAATCCTTGGCCGCTACAGGATTATAAACTGCAATATTTCATAGTGCAGTCACTTAATTTCAATGGAATCCCTGCAGTTAGAGGATCCACTTGGGTGGTGTATGTATGCGGGGTGATGAAAAAAGTTCTAACACTTGGAACTATGAAAGTCAAAAGTCATACCTGGTTTAAATTTGGTCACCATCCCCACCAGAGCAGCCTCGTGTTGCAATGGCACAGTAATTCCGGCGCTAATGCAAAATGTGTTACACACGCTGGAAGTCCACTTATGTCTACACCATCTGCAATGAGCTGAATCTTCTAAACTGTGTCAAAACTACAACCCGTCAACTTGAATTTCATTTTAAAGAGGAAGAAATCACAAGTAGCCAAATCTGTTGAGTACAGCAGGCAGGGAGCAATGTGGCCAAAACCACAGTGCACATGGTGTATTGGAGCATCCATATGCTAACGCTTCACAGTTCAGAATGTTTGTATCAAATACTAGGATGTCATAGTGGGCATAATGGGTGGCTGTGGCTCAGGTGGTAGAGCGGGTTGTCCACTGATGGCAAGGTTGGCTGTTCGATTCCCGGTCCCCCCCACATGCCGAAGTGTCCTTGGGCAAGACACTGAACCCGAAGTTGCTCCCAATGGTAGATTAGCGCCTTGCATGGAAGTCTGTCGCCATTAGTGTGTGAATGTGTGCATGAATGGGTGAATGCGAAACACATTGTAAAGCGCCTTGGGTACCGCTAAGGTAGAAAAAGGTGCTATATAAGTGCAGACCATTTACCATTTATAGTAGAAGTGACAGCTCGACCCTGGGGTCACTAAGACCCAATGCACAACCCTGTGAACGCTGAACAAGCATGCTCCTGGTGCATCCCTAAACTGAAGCACTCTCTCTAGTCTTTGAGAATATGGGTCTTCCACTGTAAAAACTGCCGTTTCTTCTCTCGGTGGTAGTCGCTGACCCACCTCTCGTCACCAGTGATGATCCTCTACATCAGGGATGGGCAACTCCGGTCCTCGAGAGCCACTATCCAGCATGTTCTAGATGTTTCCCTCTTCCAACACACCTGATTCAAATGATCAGCTCATCATCAAGTTCTGCAGAAGCCTGATAATGATCCTGATCATTTGAATCAGGTGTGTTGGAAGAGGGACACATCTAAAACATGCAGGATAGGGGCCCTCGAGGACCGGAGTTGCTCATCCCTGCTCAACATAAAGGTTGGATCATGTAGCCTTCTGACTGACACAGAATGGGATGTGCTGCTCTAGTTTGTGGTCCATGGAAGAATTAGAC
>OMNN01085490.1:2663-14573 GCA_900302755.1 Chromis chromis
TTTTACAGTCAAACACGTTTTAATCTGCCTCAGCAATCTTACCAGCTGCTCTCTCAGAACGTTTTCTTGGTCTTCTAGACCTCAACTTGACCTCCACTGTTGCTGTTAATTGTCATTTCTTAATTATATTACAAACAAAAACACTTTACTGTCTTCTTACCATCTTCTCCTGTTTTGTGGGCATCAATTATTTTAATTCATTTGTTTAATTTATGGCCCTGTGATGGACTGGCGACCTGTCCAGGGTGTCCCCTGCCTTCGCCCTAAGTTGGCTGGGATAGGCTCCAGCCCCCCCGCGACCCTCCAGAGGATTAAGCGGCGTACAGATAATGTACAGATAATGGATGGATGGATGGATGGATGTTTAATTTATCTGCTATTCACTTAAGGCTTCATGGTGTCAGAAGATTTGACCAGACTTTTAAATGCCAGCTCCCTGCAGCCTTACGGCAGAGTAAACGCACTGCACTGTGTACAGGTGAGAGTCTACTGCAAGCCCAATGTGTTGTTATGTAGGTTGTATAAAGATACTTCTGCAAACCATGCACAGGTTAAAAAACCCTAATTGAAATAAATGCAAAACATTCTGCAGCAAGCTAACTGAGGACTGCATGTGCTATGTGCTCAGTTTAGGGTTGCAGCTTGTTTACATGTTCTGTTAGGACTGTAATCCTGCTTCCTGAGGAACACCCAGAGCTAAAACCAGCATCCCCCACTGCTGACAGCACACATACAGGACAGGCTTATAGGCCCTGACACTAGATACTATTTTACACATACATACAGTTTGCTTTCAATAGCACGATATTTAGTGGTGGTGACACCAGTAGTTATCCACTATTAACCTCTAGATTTAGCTCTGCCAGCTTATTGGAGACATTTATGCTAAAACGTACCAAAAATAAACCAACATGTGTTCAGAGTCTGTCAAAATGGGACAAAATGGGCCTAAAACTTGGCAAAAGTGTCCAAATATACCAAAATTAGCACACAAAAAATAAGCCAAAATGTTCCCAAGCTGTATCAAAATGCGTTGAGACTACACCAAATAAACCTTCATTTGTTAACAGAAACAGCAAACTTAAAAAATTTGGGTCCCTGTTATTAATAGAGACATAGTGGATCATGAGGCTGGACCAGTTGAGAACCACTGATCTAGATCACTCTAAGACAACTCCAAAAGCACAACACTGAATGCAAAAAGAAGCCCAGAGTAACGGCTAATGGTGTAAAGGAATCACTGGAGCTGGTAAATGTATCCGTCCACGAGTTTACACATACACACTATATAGTATGTTGCAGGGAGCATAGCGTCCATACCAGGACACCACAGGCTGAGGAAACTAGAGCTGAAATGACTGAGACCACATGCAGCATGCAGCAAAGCACATGGAGTAAAGAAGACATTGCTCACTTGTGCCTGACTGATTCCTACTGATATCAATGTATTTATGTTGGAAAGGGAAAATGATGGGGTCATTGATTAAATGTGCAGCAATGGATTTCATAAAGTAGCTGCAGACGTAGAGAGTATTTTAACAATGGAGTTGGAGGCACATTTTTAAAGGCTTCTATTTCTGCATTATATTATGGGGGGAAATTATCATATCAGCGCATATCAAATGACATACTGTATATGTCGACACCAATATATCTGTGAGGAGTCAATATCTTATATTAGACTGATATATTGATCAGACGGGAGCGTACTTATGTTCCCCAGGTCCTATGTTCCCCGCTTTGTATGTGACCCGGGAACAAAGGACCCTTTTTCTAAATAAGGGTCCTATGTTCCCCGCTTTGTATGGGACCGGGGAACATAGGACCCTTTTTAGGAAAAACGGGGAACATAGGACCCTTTTTTAGAAAGAGGGTGCTATGTTCCCTAGTATGTACTGCGACCGGGGAACATAGGACCCTTTTTAGGAAAAACGGGGAACATAGGACCCTTTTTTAGAAAGAGGGTGCTATGTTCCCTAGTATGTACTGCGACCGGGGAACATAGGACCCTTTTTAGGAAAAACGGGGAACACAGGACCTAGGGAACATATGGATGACCCCGATTAGACTGTAGTGCAAACCATGAGTCTGGTCTGAGTCAGGTTATCATTGTTGAGAGGAAAATAAATCAAGATACCAAACAACATAACGTCAGCATTCATGTCCACCAACTGAGGCTGATGCTGAAGCAGAAAATGACCCTAAAAATAGAAGTAAATATACGACAAAGTAGCTTCAAGCATGAAAATGCTGAGAACACAGCTGAGCTGAAGAAGCTCTGTAATGAGGAAGAATCGAAAGGTCCTCCTCTGGTTTTCTGTTGTGTCATAAAATTTCACAGAAATCTAGAGGAAATTCCATTTCAGTGTTTTCCTCAAAGTGGAAATTATGCAAGATGGGTGGGATCATGAACTATCCCCTAGTGGTGGAGGCCCTGAGGAATTTCAATTAGTCCTAACTGCTCCACTGTTCCTCCCATCCAGAATGTTTACCTCCCCGGAGCAGACAGGTCCAGGCTACTGCAGGCAGAACTAAAAGGTAGGTGATACTTAGCAATAGCTGTTCTAAAAGCTTCTTTTGGGTTAGATTTTTCTGAACAATCCGTATACGTAGACAGTAATTTACCGTGTCATGCTTGACCAACTCATGATGGGCAGACAGATTACAGAGAATGTTAATGACGGTCATTTGGTTGTCTCCACCACTTCCCCTAACAGAGGCAGCCTTGTTCCATGTGCCCCACACTTCTAATGTCTTTTTACCATCACAGACTGGGCGCAATGGAAGTGAAGGTGTCCGTGGACGGTATCCCACGTGTGGTCTGTGGAGTTACAGAGGAAACAACATGCCAAGAAGTGGTTCTAGCTTTGGCTCAAGCTCTGGGTATGTACATACGTTCTAATAGAGTTTATGTTCTGACATGTTGACCAGGCTGGTAACTATACTGTCATCTTTAGGTCAACCTGGGCGCTACACATTACGGGAGAAATTCAAAGACTTTGAGCGATGCATGGCGCCTGATGAACACCTTCTGGAGACGCTGGAGAGGTATGGAGAGCAGGCCAGGGAGGTCCAGCTCACTCTGCTCCACAACGGACCCTCTGTCTGGGACGAGATGAGCAGAGCAAAGATTGGCAGATACCAGCCCTGCCCGCCATTGAGAAGAAAAGATGCAGGTGCTAGAGTGCGGCGGGGCAGCGGTTCACTGAGTTTGCATCGCCGAAGTCTGCCACCGTTGTCGTGTTTAAGACAAGAAGCTGAGCAGAAACAAGAAGACCTGAAAAGGCCTAAAAGAAAGTCTCTGACGCTCATGGAGGAGGCCTGGGATTGGCTGGAAAGCCTGGGGAAAGGAAAGGTGTACAGTACCGCCTGTGATAAGGAGAGCAGTAAGAGGACAGATAAAAGGAACCGCTCCTCTTTGGATGTTTCTCTCACTGCTGACAACTCTGGTCGAAGTAGCAGAGGTAAAGCCAGAGGACAGAAAAGCTTCAAGTCAGACTTGGACCATCAGACGTCCTGCTGCATGGGGAATCAGACGAGGGGTAAAGAAAGCAAACACTCCAAAAACACTAAAGAGGCAAAACCTGATCGGTACAGTTCAAGCTGCACCACGACTGAAGATGAGAGGAATAGTCTGAGAGAAACCATCATACGTCAGCTGGTGTGTTTGCAGGATTTACAGGTCCAGATAACACACATAGACAAACAGATTTTTGAGCTTGAGGAGAAACAAAGGGCCCAAAAAGCAGAAGTGGCAGCCTGTGAGAGAATAGCTGAAGGGGAAATGGAGCAGATACACTTCTGGGAAAATGAATTAAAGGCAGAGGAAGGTTATGAAAAAGATTTGCAATGTCAGTTCCTTGACATGAGAGCGAAGGCTGCGGACTGCAAGGCCAAGCTGGAGGAGTACAGGCACAAAACGCAGGGACTTGATTTCTTGGTCGAAGAAGATTCAGAGATGGTTTCAAAGGTTGACGCAAATGCTGCCACTGAGATTTCATCTGTTTCGACTGAGGATGAATATCTGCAACCATCTGATCCACATGGGGATGTAAATGTTAACAGGAAGGTCCTGCCCAGAGAGGACTTCAACCCCCCTCACGCTCTAGTTCATCCCAGCCAGATAAAGGAGCGGCGGCCCACAGGACCCACTGAGCTCAGGGAGTGGTGGACACGCTGGTCCGAGGCCCAGAGCTCTCAATCCCAGACTAGAAAGAAGGCGATTCACCGCTCTGAGCTCACCATATATCTGGGCGGCACCAAGGTTTAGAATCAGCAGGAAACACAAAGTCTGTAAATATGATAAACGCTTCATTGTACTGTGTGAATTTCAGTCAGAGACAACCTGAAACAAACTCCCTCCTGACCATTTTAGAATCAGATGATTTTGTTTTTTTTTGCTTTAACTAATTTTACTATAACTTTACTATATTTAACAAAGCCATGCAAAGTGTGACCTTGATACTATAAATAGTTTTTGATGAGCCTGATATCAGACTGTAGGTAAATAGGAGACCATTCATTTGCTGTAATTTTGTTTGAACCAAACACCTATCCCATGATATGACCCTGACCAGTTCATCCAAAATGCACATTTTAAAGTTTTCTCTGGTGAAATATCAGAAAAAATTATAAGACTTGCAGAGTTTACCATTTCTTAATGTCATAAATATTAAACTGGTGCAGTTTGCTACTAAACTATGATATATCCCATAAAGGAAAAATCATGCTGAACAAAAATTTGAAAATTAGATTAAAAAAATCAACCCAGCACTAAAAATAGTATGAAGGTAAAGTTTAGCGTGGCTTCAGTAAATATACTGCAGTTATTGAACATAAGAAATCAGCAGATTCTCTTCTACTGCTTGATTTTTCATGGAAGGACCCCACTAGTTTAATCTGTATTATGTAGCCACTGTACTTGAAGGGATGAAACTCCTCAGCAAGTACTTTTCAGTATGAACACAGTTGTCCTTTAGTTTGCACCCTTCAGTTTAACTCTTAGTCGTCTCACAAAATAAGTGGGCCCTCAGTTAACGAATAAACCAACGATCAGCTCACGTTAAATACTCATCTACAGTGCACGTCTGAACTTAGCGATCACACAGATTCACCAAATATTCAAATATAACATTACATTTGCAGATTGGGCACATACATGCATTCAGGCAAATTATGACATGCTGTATTTTGTACGCTTTACCCTTACAGGGACAGAGAGGAGTGAAGCGTGAGGACTGTCCTTGCTCTGTATGAATTTGAACTCTTAATCTATGTACTCCTCTCGATCAGAGGAAACCTGACATCTGTGAGCACAAAAACTCTGGTGAGTGTACTATAATCTACCGAGATGTTCTTGCTAATGTTCCAGTCATTTTGTACAGTTCCAACTATGCATAAGTAACCTTTTATTGTCTGTTGTTAACTGTTTAGTAATTGAGACTAAAAATATCTGGTGTTTTTTTCTCACCCTTGAGTCAGCACCGTCTTTGAGTTGTTCCATACCAGAGTTGTGTTCACAGCTACTGTATGTTGATGTATTCAATCTGAAAATAAAGCAGGCTTACAGGCTGAATGAAATAAGACCACAACACAACGGCTCATGATTTTCATATAACTTTAATTGTTTCATTCAAGACCATTAACAAAAGTACATGAGAACCTCTGTACGTGGTTCAACTGAAACCCAGTGATCTCCAAAGAAATTAACTTTGTAACTTAATGTGCAGAGGCTCATCCATTTTGTCTCCAGAGCACAATAACTCATATCCTGATTCTTAATGTTTTTAAAACTGAATTTCTAATACTTGAACCTTCTCTTTAAGTTAAATTTATTTCATTATATCTGAAGTTTGAACTTTCACTAAGAAAAAAAAAAAAAAAAAGCACACATTACATACAGTATAGTTCAACCCACAGGTTTGGGATGCATATCAGTATTATTTCTACTAGAAAAGAAAGCCACCCTAAGATTGTTCTGGATATTTTGGCGGTTGGCTGGGAACAGAGGATACTTCTAATTTTTATTGTTTTTTTTTTTTCATTTTGCTTGTAGTTTTTTTTTAGGCACCTTATTCTTACTGAATTCAATATTAGCATTTGAGTTTCAATGGAAAAAAAAAAAAAGCAAAAATATGTGCAAGAAAAAAAAAATAGTATAAAAGAACTGCAGATATAAGATGCCACGAGGAATTCTGCACCTGGGAAAAATTGCTTAAGTGGAGCATGTGAATACCAAAAAGGTATCTAAAGGCTCCAGATTGATAAAAGTGAATCCCATTAGATTAACTACTTTGACATTCACATACATCTCACACACACACACACGCACACACACACCATGCTTTCACTTCAGCTCTTCAATAAAGCATTTTAAAAACTGCTCAAAAAAACCGAGCAGAGAAGAATCCTCAGTTGAAGCTCGCACATGAGAAATATGATCCTCCTTATGGAGGGAACTTTGCTTTGCTTTATGCGTTTTGTAGGAAAGCATACAGTAGAGGAAACTTGATAAAAGAAATTATTTAAGTTTCCATGGGTAAAGGAGCAAAAGTACAAGGAACAAAAATGGAGCAGAGGTTCAAAGACATGCCAACAGTCACTCATTCACCCAGTCAAACTACCAGACAGATTACAGGTGCAGAATTCCAGACAAAGCAGATTCAAAAGATCAGGACATAGACAGCCACACAGTCATCACTCTGATTTAGAGGGACCAGGCCCCCAGAAACAAATACCTCCATTACACACTAATCACTTCTAGGATACATCACACACGCACACACTCAGAGATCCCATGTACACTGCAGGGTGGAGCTCTGTAATCAAGTACATCATACATGGGAGGCAGGGAACTGTGGAATAAGAAACGTTCCCTCGCAGGTATCGATGGGGACAAAGATTACACATGCTGATTACTGTATGTGTGCGTATGTTTTGTGGATGAGTTTGTGTACAAGCATGTGTCAAATCAAATTCCCTTATCCCCTGCTGTTGCCTTTTGGGACATCATCCCACCAACTCCAAATGGGGCAAGCTCTGTATTGCTCAGTCAATGACACCAGGCTGGCGAGTCTTGCGCTCCACATTGAAGCCCTGCACAGGAGAGGAGCACGTTTAAGAAATGTTCAACAGATTGTAAAAAAAAAAGAAAAAAAATTAAAGAACAAGAAATGATTAAAAAGAAAAACTATCAAATACCAGTGAAAACCAGAATGTGTCATAGATATGCTTGTACCTTTGAATTGTCAGGACCACGGGGCTGTCTTACAATGACTAGGCGGGGAGCACTGGCATCGTCAAGAGTGATACTCTTCAGTCGGTTCACTAGGCGGTCAGGACGCGGCGTCGCCACTGGTTTAGGCCCCTCACTAAGACGTGATAATGAGCATTCATGATCAACAATGACAAGTATTTTCATCTAATGTCACTTGGGATAAAGTTAAGCACACTATATGTAGCCAACAAGGTTCATTATAAATGAACCCTAATCAGGTTCTCTGCCCTTCACAGTCCTGCTTCTTACCTGACTCTGCGTACGTTGCAGGCACTACATTTTCCTGTGCGTTGATTGAGGACGACTGAGAACTCCACCTCATCCCCGGTCTGGAGCTCCAGGCCATCCTGCACTTCTTTTACATGGAAGAACAGCTTCTTGCTCTCACCGACTTCATAAGTGATGAAGCCAAACTGGAGGCGACAAAAATCACAACTTCACGATTAAGAATTTGCTGCTGTTCATTCACCTGTGGTATAGAAACTAAATGAAGCTTAGTTAATGAAACCTCAAACATAGAACTGAACGCTACCTGGTCTTTGACACACTCCACCATGGCTCTACGCTGAGGGACCACATTACAGGCCATCTTCTGTCCCGTCTGGGCTACTGTGCAAACCTGGAACTTCACAAGCTCTCCTTTCTGCAGACAATCTGCCTTGCTGGCCATACCCATGATTCCAAACGGATAATTCTGCCCTTTAGTTCCTCCTATGGGCGGGGAAACAACAACAAATAAAACAGTGCTTTAAAAGTCTCATCACAGAATCGCACTGCTTTTGTAAAAAAAAAATGTTTTCATTCCTTTTATAAATTATATTTGTAGCCATTTTTTGGTTTTGTTCGCGTAATGTTTTCATTCCCTCTCCTAAATGTTCCCTTCAAGTGTTTTCTAGCTCTTGCCTGTTGGTCACACATCCACTCCTTTCCATTAACTGAAGGTGTCTGCTTTATTTCTGAGTGCACATACTGCTCAATTTAGTTCAATCATTTGTTGAGTAGTAGTTAGATCATCATCACAAATGTCCAGAACTTTCAGTGTTTAGGAAATCATAAACAGTGTTTCCCTTACATAGGTGTAGCTGTGGCGGTGCGCCACGCCTACAAAATGCTGAGAATGATTTCTTTTTACGGGGACATCGTCAATATTTCAATTGAATCTGCACTGCCGCTTCCCGAAGAATCAGCGGGAGCCACTCTGTTGATACACGTGAGTACAGCATGCAGGCACCAAGGGGGAGGGAGGTGGGGCATAATTAGTCCTCTTTAGTTTAACCGCAAATCAACCCCCACCCTCTGGTGAACGAGCCGCTCGTCCGGTACCACAACGGCTGAAAACAATTCTAGGGGAAACACTGATAAATAAACCTGGTTATTAGGACAGTTTGATAAGCTGCTATTAGTTTATATTTAGTCTCTTTATTATTGCATTATACATCGCTTATTGTCTCATCACGTGTGAATGACAAATATTAAATCTGTCTGAAAAGGGCTAACGTAAAAAAAATGCTTGAGACACCAACCTTCCTCTGTGACTTCAATAAGTCCTTGGTATTCCGTCTGGGAGGGGTCCACACTGCGTAAGGGACGGATGACTTTCCCCATCATCACTGATACACTAATATCTTCACCAATGCCATTAACTAAAAGTGGAAAACAGTAAATGTCACTCAACTGAAATTTGTAGACATCCCCCCCGTACACTATGCCAACAAACACGAATATGACAAACATAAAGAGGTAGAATTAAACTCCTCATACCGGCAGCCACCTTGGTAACCTTTTCAGCGCTGACTTTGTTTCCTTTTCCCTTAGAGAGAGTGTATTCTACTGTGTCACCCAGCTCCAAGTTCTCCAAGTCTCCACACATTTCACTGAGGAGAAAACAAATATATTGAGACTTGAAGATGAGAAATCTGCACATCATTAAGAATAAATTAAAAAAGTACCTCTTTTAAAAACATCTTAGAACTTAAAACTCTACCTGTAATGAAAGAAGATCTCCTGATCATGATTTGCTGTCTCAATGAAGCCAAAGTTGTCTTTCAGTGTGGCAACAAATCCATGCAGTCTCTTGGCATTGGTGGCATTACGGTTGAGAACCCGGATGGAGACAGCACTCTGCTGGCCAGTTCGCTTCACTTCATTGATGGAGAACTCCACCTTGGAGATGAACAAAATAGTAAGTCTCACAAGCTAAATAAACACGACTGAGCTTCAAGCCTGACGCAAACAACAGAGCAACAGCTGTGTGATATTTGTCTGCTATGGAAAAACACCTCTTTTTGCTACCGGCAGTGGCCGAAACAGGTCATTACATCAATGTGAAAGTCCTTGTGATCCTCTGAACACTCTTTATTTAATGTGAAGCAAAATAACTGTAGTGTCACTTAGTGGATACCTTGTCTCCAGCCTGCGGGTTACCTCCTCCCTCCAGGTCCTTGGTATGGTATGGCACAGTGAGCTTCACTCCACAGTCTTCATATGCAATCACTCCTTCCTCAGCTTCCTAAAAAAAAAAAAAGAGGGCAACAAATCAAACCTAGATTATTTTTCCAATTAGTATTTGAAGGCTTTGATCCTGGTGGCCCCCAGCCAACACTTAAAGTCTCATCAATGCTACAACCGTAAGCTGGCAATGTGCTCACAGAATTCAACCAGATCATTTCACAGTATGTAGTATATTAGAAGATGGTGTGAAAATAGGCTACAAAAGCATGAGGCACCAGTGTGCAATGCATCATTCTGCAGCAGCCTAGTTGGTTAGCGTTACACTAATCTACTGCAAAAGCTACAGCTTACAACATAGGGCTGCATAATTACCCATCCCTACTGTGGTTTCAATTAATGGGAACAGGAATTGCTTGAACCACACGTCATGCATTTTACTGGCATTATCATGTCAGCTATGTAAGCGTATCAAAAGTGAGAAAAACAGCAAAGTGGCCAGGTTACTTGATCACTGACAAACCATTTAGGCTTCCTAATCTGTTGAGTTGATGCTGCCACTTCGCTTACTATAATACTATACATTCTGCAATCATCTTAAATTTAATCAGTAAAAGGACCCCCGAGGAATGGAGACTGGAGAAAGGTTGATTAAACCACTAATCTGGATGCTGTTCACATCATTTAGAGGGACTAAAAAATGGTTGCTTAACCCTCTGAACCCCAAAACCCACCGCCAGGTTGGAAAGGTGTGTTATTTTACTGTATTAAACCGCGTTCTGCATGTCATTGAAGACAAATACACGGTTTACTCTAACCTAAAACTTCTGCGCCCCTAGGTGCATCTAAGAAGCCATTAGTGACTCTGCTGCGACAGTCACATGAAAACAAATTAACTTCTTGGGTGAACTGTGCTGAACTGCAGGATGTGCTTACACTGAGCAGATGAGAGAAGAATGGAAACAAATTAATATGCAAGTTACAAGGTTACAAGGTTACAATTTCATTTAGCAGACGCTTTTATCCAAAGCGACGTACATAGGTAGGTAGGCGGGGCAGCATTAAGGACCTTGCCTAAGGGTTCTCACTGGATACCTGCACCCTGAACGGGATTTGAACCACCGATCTCCCATGCCAAGATCTGGGGTGTTAGTCACTGAGCTATCCAGCTGCCATGGGTGTGACCAATACTGGAAACAGAAGGTGGCTCTACATGCTATAGATATTTAACTACTTGCATTTTTAATTTCTTTTCATATTTACTTCATACATCCACCTGCTTTGTGTAAACACAGCCTGCAGTTCAGCCGAAAAAGTCCCTGATTTTTTTTAATGCAACTGTTGATCACAACTGAGTCAAATAGAATGTCACAGTTGTGTTGAGGAGTGCAGAATTTTTTGTTTTTAACAGAATCTGATTTGTGTTAACGGTTTGTTTTTAGCACATTTTTAAATAGGACCTGTTGAATAAAGTGATTTTGATTAAAAGCTTAGATTTCGTCGTCCACACATGATACATTCAGATGATTCTTTCTGCTTTGCTCTGAAAAACTGTCATTTTTAAAGACAGCTTCTCTTTCTAAACCCGCCGGTGTGTTCTCTGGGTTCAGAGGATTAGATTGCTTTTCATATAGTATTTTACATAATAAATCCTTGGGGCTTCTTTCACACCTACTGCAGCGAAAAATCAAGTCAACAAACGTCTGAAACTGATCTTTACGCCCGAAGCCGACTCACAAACACACACACAGCTCTGCCATCCACACTGGCTCAGTAACTCCGTTGTGTCGCTCGTGAATAGAATCTCATGAGTCACATCGTGCTTCCATCTACATCAGCTCCGCTCGGCTGGAACAGAGCTACAGCTGTACGAAGGGGGCAAGTTGCACAACACTCAAAACCTATTACTATACATGCACAAACACACACCCCCTCATCCCAGACATGCAAACATAGCAGAAGGAGGACATCCCCTCATTTATCTCTCTCTGAACACACTCACAAAGTACAACCTGCAACTAAAGAGACTTGTTTACTGGCACAAACTTGTATCTAAAATAAAAACAAATGGTTCACATTCTTGTCGTCATCACGCAGCGCTGTCAGTCTGATGCCAAAGAGTAATTATAGCCGGTGTCCTTCTTTATCTCTGCTGCAACACGTCTGCACTGCTGGCCATTGAACTC
>OMNN01085490.1:14593-40410 GCA_900302755.1 Chromis chromis
AATTTTTCACCAGGTCTGATTTTTGTGCAAAATTTGGGGAGTTTTTGAAAATTTTGAAGGGGTCAAAATGGGGTTCAAAGTGGCGTAAGAAAAATAAAGAAAGAAAGAAACGAAGCAGGAACAATAGGGTCCTTGCCTCCGGCAAGGACAGCGATCTGCAAGATCGCTGTCCTCGCCTTTCGGCTCGGGCCCTAATTAAAGCTGCAAGCAGCGTCTGACGGGCCCTCGCATCCCCACGCATGTCGGGAGTTGGCGCACGTCGAGGTGTTGTGCATGTCGGCGTGTGGTCTACAGGTGTACCAAATCCATGCACTTAAATCAATTCATCTTTGCCTGCTCTACATGTGTACCAAATTTCATGCTTGTACGATGAAGCAGTGATTTTATATACAAGGTTACAATACAATTTCATTTAGCAGACGCTTTTATCCAAAGCGACGTACATAGGTAGGTAGGCGGGGCAGCATTAAGGACCTTGCCTAAGGGTCCTCACTGGATACCTGCACCCTGACCGGGATTTGAACCACCGATCTTCCATGCCATGGTCTGGGGTGTTAGTCACTGAGCTATCCAGCTGCTTAGTGGTAAAATATCTATTGTATGTGGAGTAGTAACACTCGTGAGCACTTGGAAAAAAGCTGTACGTGTCGATTTCAGTTTGTTTTTTTTTTAAATATGATTTATAGCATTTTAACTTTGCTATACTGCACAGCAGACATGTTTTAGTAGTTCTACTATGAGCCATGGTAGTGCCGTTTCCATAGAGGTGCAGCACTTTATATTGTAGAGAACATAAGCCCACAGCGAGTAAAAATGTCACAGCAGCAAACGCCCAGAAACTTCTTGGAGTTCAGAGGGCTAATAATGTTATACAGTATATACACTGTACATTTTGTCAAAAAGATACAACTGGATGTTCCCAAAAAACTTACTAGTAATCAGGACTACGGTTTCATCTTAATTGTGCAGCCCTACTAGTCACTGAATCAGTAGTTTGATTCCATATTTCCAAGGGTTAATTGGTGATCAAATACCATGCTGTAAACTAAAGGTAAAAGAAGAGGGAGGGCAAGAGCCCTACAAACACAAACCTTTTCTACAACTTTACCCTTGGAAAAAAAAAAAGAAAAAGACATCCATTAGACAGCAAGGCCCGTCAGCGTCACACTACAGAATTCCTACACTGCATTATTTGTCAGTTCTTCACTTTTAGATTGGTCATCTAAAGCAGGGGTGCCCAATCCTGGGTCACTATCCCCTGCATGTTTTAGATGCTTCCTGGTTAGCTCTGGCAAAGTTCTTCTTCACCGATCTAAAACAGTAGCGCTGCTGTGCTGCAGCACCACTGTTTTAGTGGTGCTGCAGCACAGCAGCGCTGCCACTGTTTTAGACTGATGAGAAAGAATGGATCACATGACAGACGCACAGAGCCAGAGCCTGTTGACACGGTTGACGCGAGGCTCGGACCTAAGCTAAAGCCTGACACACACTACAGGATTCTTCAAACCTTCACACATTTAGAGACCACACACTTGATCAAAAAAAGACAGATGCACAAGATCTCTCTCTTCTGATCTTATAGTGTGTGGTGTGCACTACGGAGCTCACCACACACTAACCCATTCTTCAGCAGAGTATCAGGTTCCTCACGCTCAATATTCCAAGTCTCGCGTAGTCAAACGTGACGTCGGTCTAAACAAACAGCATTAATGTGGGCTGTGTAATATATGAACATGTTCAATATTTGCGACTAGAAATCCTGCAGTGTGTGCGGTGCTCTGAGGAGCTGAGCAGCACAGTGTGTGACGTCACGTGTACCAGAACAATAGCCAATGAAGACGCGAGCTGACTCAGCTGACTGACGGAGGAGGAAGTAAATACTATAATAAATATATAATAAATACTTTTGATATTTATTGCCCCTCAACAGGCCACAACCGGGAATTTGCTGTATTTATTTGTGTTTTACAAAGAGTTTAACCTGAGCCAGACCTTACCACAATAATTAACATATCGCAGTCATGCGGGCGTGGTATGATATTTTTTTTTATAACATACTGGTATCGGATCGGTACTCGTATCGGCCGATACCCACAGCACAAGTATTAGAATCGGTATCGGGGGGGGGAAAAAATGGTATCGGAACATCTCTATCTAAAACATGCAGCATAGTGGCCCTCGAGGACCAGGATTGGGCACCCCTGATCTAAAGTCTAGGATATCAATTATGTCTTTGACTAAATGTTAGTCAAACATACAGACTACTGATACATTGTATGTTTGTTCAATTTGCCTCGACCATCAGCGTCATTATTTGTGAGACATTACTCATGTGGCTTCATGCAGAGGGTCTCAGTCCTACCTTGTCTTTTTTCTAACCAACAAGGAGCATGAACAGGAGGAGGTCATTGAAGGAGAAAGCAAAAGAGGAACATTAGAACTAAAATAAACCGGAAAGATGGGTAGATGGGGAGGACTGGGAGATGAGCTACAGGACTAGTGTTTTGAATGCACTGGGGTAGCTTCATATAACATTTTGTGCACAATGGTACCTTCTCCTTGCTCTTGGTGGGACTAGCATTCTTGGCGGAGGCCACCTCCTTCTCCACCACACCCACAAAACGCTGCTCAGACTGAGTATGGAAGGACACGGTGCCTTTGGGAAGCTTCTTGATGCGCACTGCATGGTTCCTCTGAGCCGACAGCATATCCTGGCAACAACAGAACATTTAGTTTCTTAGTGACAAATAATTAGAATGAGCCTTCGTACGCAATAACACATAAATTCTTATGTGAAAAGCTTATAAACAGGACCTACAGGCACAACAGTGAATTCCACTTCATCTGAGATATGCAACTGACTCTCCTCCAGGACTTCACTGAAGTGAAAGAACATTCTGGCATCCCGATCCACACACTTAATGAAACCAAAGCCATCACGTATAGCTGCAATCACCCCCTAGAAGTAGATTTGGTAACAAAATATTCAATTGAGTTCATTAAATGTGAATGCCCTCTAGTGTCCTTTTTTCTTTTTTTAACTCTACAGTCAAACATTATCAAGAACACCTAGGCTAAACATTGATTTCCTCTCTCTTTCCTATCCTCACCATTTCACGAGTCTCCTTGGTGAAGTTGAAGGTGTCTGGGAGGATATCGATGTTGGTAGCCCTCTCCAGTTTGTCTCTGCGATCAGTGGAGATGTTGAACTGTATGTGGTCTCCCTCCAGAAGGGTCACCTTGGACTTTGTGTCCTTCTCACCAAACGGCAGTTCCTTGTCAGTGAAACCGATCCTTGCACTGATGCGACCTGGTAGAGGGTCATTCTGTGGAAGCAGGCAGGAAACATTTGACAAAGTTTTTTGTTTTTTTTTTACACCCAGCATCTTTAAATTATACAAAATTTAATGAGTCTGACTTTTGTCTACTTACCTGGTTTTTGGTGGGAACCTTGGGGATGACCTTGACAACAGTGCCTTCAAACTGCTCAATGCTGATATCCTCAAAGATGACTGTTCCTTGGGGGAGCAGCCTCACATCTGTAGCTACCTCCTTACCCTGTGGAATTTTGTATACAAAATAAGGCAGGTGATTGAAGAGTGACAAGTGTTGATCAAAAGAGGATCAAAGCAAAGGTTGAAGAGTCAAATATTAGTGGATTGCACAGTTGAAAAGCACTACAAGACCCACATTTCTGTCTTTGATGGTGAACTCGACATCATCTCCAGCCTGAAGAGCTTCCAGATCACCCTTGAACTCACTGTAGTGAAAAAATATCTCCTTCACCACATCTGCCCTCTCAATAAAACCAAAGGCCTCCTGAAAGAGAATAAAAAGAACACAAAATAGGGACATCTAGTGACAGGGAAGGTCTCAATAGTTTAGTGGGTTAGCACACTTATTATATAGGCCTAAAATTCCTGCTAGGGCCACAGTTAAGATTAAATTTTTTGTACGCATTTTAGTCACTACAACACCACTATTTAACATTATTTAAGCCCTTGACTACTGATCAGAAGATCGAATCCCACTGCAGCCACTGTTGGGCCCTTGAGCAAGGCCCTTAGCCCCTGACTGCTTCCCGGGCGCTGCACCACGGCAGCCCAATGCTCCTGCTACTTGTATGTATAGTAGGATGAGTAAAACGCAGATGCTGAATTTCCCCAAGGGGATAAATAAAGGTTAAATTATTATTATTGTTCCGTCACCTATGCAGTGATAGTCATGGTAAGGAACCATATAAAAACAGCATTTAGATATGATGCTGGGACGCCTAGCATATCTAAAGCAGAGCTGTTTGTTACAAACACTAAACCTTGGCAAACAAGCTGGTGGCTAGGATGGAAACTTAGTGTTGACAGGGACATTGTATAGCTACTTTTCTCAGCTGCTCTAGATCCATACTACATAATTTGCTTAATAACATGGGTTCATATAACAATATCAGTGGCCCTTACCTTTGTAGCACACACCACACCCTGGCATCTCATCTGCTTCTTCTTCACAAGCTGAATATTACGAGCACTGACAGCACCAGTACTGAAATACAAGAGAGCAAGCAATAGATATAAAATCGAGGTCAATCTGTCATTAGGACATTACTGACATGATGTCAAGACTTACTGCTTGTTGGTCTCCATATAAAAGCTGACTTTGTCACCCGTGTCCAGGTGGATATTACCCTCCACATCATCAGGAGTATAGGTAAGGTAGAAGACTTCCTGTGGAGAGTTACAACAGTGTCAATCTTGGGAAATGGGTTTGAGACACAGCTACAAAATCTAAATTGTCACATTCATCCACAACATAAGAAAATATTATTAAGGCACTGACGACTCCTGTGCTGTGGAGGCTGAAGATTTCACATTTACCCAGCTCTAGTGTCAAGGGAAGGGACACATGCAGACACTGCTCTCCATAGCTTATGCTTGCATATTGTTGACATACATTATCATATCATAATGTGAAAGCACATGTAAATAGGCATTTAGCAAAACCAAGCCAAGCTTATAACAAGTAATTGAGCTTTATTTCTATACTAAGTCCTTAAAATCTGGAAGTATGAAATCCTAATTAATTAATTAATTAACATCATGCATTTTGTTGACCTAGCACGGAGCAATCCATTCCACTTATCTTACCCCATTTCTCTCATAACAAACACTGCCAGTGGGAACCTGGCCAGGAGCAGACTTTCCATCCAAGTGCAGCGGGATAGATGAGACGACCTGCAAGAAAAGGGCAGACATTGCAGATGGAGGCCATTAATACACTGCTTTACCAATCTCAGTCGGAATATTCATTGTAATCATATAGCCCAATTAAAATATTTGTCAAGATGTGATGGAAGAAATGGCTGAATTTCAAATGGTACAGTAACGAGCATGTCAAGTGTTCAAGATGTTAAGGGTTGCATGAACATGACTGCAGTATAAATGCACAATCTTTATACTATGTCAAGCATCTAGCATGTTGAACCTGAATGAACAAGTTAATAAACTGATGAACCAGTACGAGTATGCTGCTCTGAGGAGACACATTGTGCTCTGCATGGAGAATCTGATTTATTTGTTCATCCATTGCAACATAAGTGGCATTACTTGCATGTTGTGAATTGTACATCACCAATATATCAAGCACAAAAGTCTGGTGTGGGACGCCTCTGCCTTACCCTGCTAATCTTATGTTAATGATCCAGCAGTCCAGCTCACTGACTCTTTACAGTCATGTATAGTCTGAGACTAACTGACTAAGGTTAATGCACACAGAAATTACACTCATCACTTGGCCATATCTGTTCCGACGTTCAAGTAACCTCAAGTAAACATGCATGCCAGCAACAAGCCTTCTGAATTTCAAATGAATGGTACATTTTGATGGAAAAAGACATTCTGTAATTTGATTCGGGATCAGAGGGGGAAGAAAATTGACATTGTACTAAGAATAACAACCCCTACACAACAAACACAATGGCCCATATAAATGTTAAGTTGACAGACAAGGACATAACCAAAAATAAAATGGTGTTCCTTAACTGGATGAATATAACCATGCAGCACAGTAAAGGGATAGGCGTGCAGGTCTGGCCCCACCTGGCCCGAGATCCGCTCCTCTGGCAGCACCTCTGGCTTTATCTTAAGCAGCTTCACTGCTATGGGCTTGCCAGTGCGCCTGTCAGAGGATACCTCAAACTCTACATCATCTGATGAGAGAAAGAGAGAGAGAGAGAGACAGGAAAATGAATTAGCACACTTCCAATGACATGGAACAACTTTGGTTTCAGTCATTTTTCTTTTCAAATAGTGATATCTGGCGGTTTAAGCATACCCACAAGTCCAAGGCCTCTCACCTCCTATTTTAAGCTCCTGCAGGTTGCCATTGTACTGGGAGCAGTGGAAGAAGAGGCGAGCCTGACGTTCGGAGCACTGGATGAACCCATAGGAAGTTAATAGCTTCTCCACAACACCAGTCTCTCTAATGCCAGGCCCTGTGCCGTTGGCGTACGCAGTGTGCCCATTGTTATGGAGCATTCCTGGGTCAAAACTCATCTGGAGAAGAGGAGAAGCAAGAGTTAAAATGCATCCAGTGGTGGATCAACGGAAAGGAGATACAAGGAAAAAAGGGTAGACACATTTTGATGCAGTGTTTGATGCCGACCTTTAAAAAAAACAAAAAAAACAACAACACAACAACAACAAAAAAAATCAATCATGCAAGTACAGCACACTTCAGAGGAAGGGGGGGGGGAGGAAAAAAGAAAAAGTAAAGCTACATTAGAGCCTTCCGGGGCTATTTGGTCATCAGTGGGAAACACATTAATTTCAGGATGATTTATACCGCTGACAAAACAGAAACTACAACATGGTGTGGTACTTTGTTGTGTCATGCACAAAAAGCTACAATTCAATTATCAAGCAATTTTAATCCTGAAACATCTAAGCAATAACAAAACTTTGGAGAAATTTCATGCAAATCTGGTTAGACAAATGTTTAAGCCATTTACCTACCTATCAAACAACTAGTGTTTACGCTGGAGTATCAATTAAAACTCACTGAAACATCTGCTGGAACACCCTGGTTAAACACCCTGGTTAAACTTGTTTTTCACACAACTACAATCCATGCTGTTAGCAAAATTCACATGACACAACAGCAGCTCACAGATCTGTTAAGTCAGTATGGGCACCACCGGACATGCCCTCTTACTGATCTCTGATACAAGGGAGTCCGCTTGTGTTTTTTACTTCCTGGGTGGGGATGGCAAGAGAAGGAGGAGGAACGAGGGACAGGCATGGGACCAGTGGAGGTAGAAGGGGCAGAGCCAGTGTTGCGAGCCACTGGAGGTTCAGAAGAGCCTCTTTCCATTTCTGACACTGGGGATAGGACTCGGATATGCTGTTGGGAGGAGGCAACGTCACTGTGTTTCACATTTCTTTTAAATTACACTTTAATCCAGATATCACAAATTGTTGCGTTATTACGCAAAACCAGTTGTTTTCCAGCATTAGGCTATAAAATACTGTCCAACTGACCTCTCTAGATCTACCAATTGTTCATACAACACCCTGTGTTTGCCCATGCATCACCTTTGGAGGACCTACACAGAACGCAGCACGTTCTGGTGCACAAACATTTCTCCAACGTCGTGTCGATATACTTAAGCTCATCACGATCAAAACTAAAACCCTGAGGAAAGTCACCACACCTGAATACCAAGCAGAAAACCATAAGGTCACTCAGAAATCATGGTTCTACAACCACAACAATTACAATCCAAAGGATCAATCTATAGCACTACAAAGTGGATGGAAACACTAGTGAATTCAAACAGGAACGGCTCCACAGGGAAAGCAAACTATGAACTAAAAAGATCAGTCAACGTCTTGGCACAGCCAGTTAAGGTGAAGTGGTTTAAGTGCAGTGTTGCAAATGTTACTCAAGGTCAAGTAAAAGAAAACTACTGAAGATGAATAATCAGAAAATGCAAATGACAGGTCAAGTAGCATTGCATCTACAGTGGACAGAGAGTTGGTGATGGATTATGGGTTATGTGGGGGGGTCCCAGAGCAGCCTCTTCTGTTCGGTCCTGCACTGCCCTATCACAATGAGTTACTTTTGATGCACGACATAACATACGCGAGGTCTTTTACGCTTTAATGTCTTTTAACATACGACATTAAAGACACGAGTACATAGGCAGCGTGCCTGAGCGTTTTGTTGCCAGTGCAATGATTATTATGAAACATAAATCTAAAAACATTTTGGCCACAGGTAGAATGAAGGGTTTTGAGTGCTGATGGGTGAATACATTATTTACCAACAGTTTACATTACTTACCAATTTTCCTCAGGACCAACTTGTATTTGTGTTGCCTGATTAGAGCAAAGTTAGTTACGAGCATTAATTTAATCCAATAAAAATTTGCTCATGTTGCGGTCCTTATAGATCTTTTTTCTGGATTGTGACGCAAAGTAAAAAAATAAGGCGGAAAAGAAAAAAATCACCAGGAATTGTGAAAAATGCCAAATTTCTACAGTCTAATCGGCAGAACACCTCTCACCCTGCAACAATATAACTAGTAGAGGCTAGTCTCGGGAGCCTGAAAAGGATGAAAGAGGTTAGGCCATTCACAGCAAAGATGCAGGGCAAGGTGGGTGGATGGGTGCTCGATGGGGGTGGGGCACGTAGAAGAGAGGTGGGAAGGTGAAACTTACGGATCGGCCATATGGCGACAGGCTGAGTCCGACAGGGGAGGTGCTGCTCAGGTCAGCGCTAACAAACGCGGTGGGTGGCGACGCAGGCAAGGTAAACTCAACAAAGCCTTTCCAGGGGCTGCCCATATTTTCCCATAAACTCGGACCAAACTTGCTTGAGCACTTGCTGAACTTGATTACTTGTCTGAATTTTTTTTTTTTGCTTGACTGTTAAGTACTATTCTTATGTAACCACCCAATGATACACCGCTGGATGTCTGCAAGGGTGAAGAGAGGAACAAACATAACGGGTAAGGTAGATAGGTCAGCCAGTGTGCCAAGTGTCACAAACAAAGGAAAATAGCTGTGGGCTTTAATCCCCCAGGGAGGGTTGAAAAGGTAAAAAATCAGGGAGGATATGACTTGAAAACGACAGAATAGGAAAAAAGGTGCGGGTTGGGTGTAGGAAGGCAATCAAATCATTGTCCAACTAAATTGAATAACCAGTTTAACTGTTTTGGAGGTGGTGGCGGTTCAGTTCAGTCGGCTTATGTGAAGTTTCAGGAAGAGTTATCTTACGTCACTACGACAGTCGAATCACATTTTCAACTCAGTGGCACTTATTACACTTAAGGGATGTGTAATTATGTGCAAGGAGCAATAAATCTACTGGGTTCATTTCTCACCAAGGACTCATTATGTCCCTCTTTCACCTTCAATGTGCACTAATCTTTGAAAGCAGCTGTTGCAAATAAACACTGAAGATGCTGCCTTTTAAAATTAATTGACGAGGTCACACATTTTGATCACTTTCAATAAAAGCCATTAAAAAGGAGCATGTGTTTGTCAGAGCTGACTGCTTAGGCAAACAAGGAGGACAAACACTGTTATTTGTGCTCAGTGATAAAAAGTAAACAACCACTGCCCCAAATCTGTGCAGCTGTCCAAACTGAATGAGAATTAAATGTTACACAATCTGCTTTTTGAATATCTGTATATCAGAATCATAAGTAAAAAGCACAGTTGACACTAACAAGAAGGGTTCTTGTTTTGAAGGGACTGTAAACTGAGACCCACCTTTATTTGTCGTCTTGTGTCTTGTAAATTGTCAGGATCTTGATGGCTTTGCAGTTTTTGCAGACCTCTTCACGCACACAGTTGAACACACACACTTGTTACAGGTTTCTGGCACAAGTTCTAGATGGTTGCATAAAGTAAAAAAGGGGGAGAAATCGAGCTGCAAAAAAGGCAAACGCAGGTGCAATAACACTGCTCAGAAAAAAAATACAATGAAAACAGAGGGAAGAGAAGAAGGGGGGGAAATAAATGGGGGAACTATGGGGGGAAAAAACTAGCAGATAGCAGCCCACTCCACACCCCGGTGGTGAGTCGGCGGTGTAGTGAGGATGAGGAGGGCTAGGAGCAGCGTTGGGACGTGTGCTTTGTCAAAGCTGTTGAGTAGGCACAAACTTCTGGTTTCAGATCAGTTATGGTCTTTTTTCAGAATATGCTTGGGCATTAGGTTTGCTTCTTTTCTACGTTTCCGTTGGGTTGATGTGCGTATTCTTTGGTCGTTTCAGGATTTGGTTACTTCTTGTGTTTTAAATCCTTGAAGTGATCCTTTTTTTTTTCCCCACGTGTCTTCAGTGTTGCAACTTTGTTTTGGGAGGTTTATCTTCAGTTTCTTTGTTGTGATCTGAACTTGAAGCAGTTGCGGATGGTACAAAAATTCTGTTCTGTTTCACTTCATACTGTTGGAGGGGAAAAAAGCAAAGCTGATTAGATAAACCACTCACTTTGACATCACAGACACAATTTAGATTCAACACAAAGGACAAAGGGCCTAAGGGTTCCAAGAGTCTACAGTGAGGCAAAGACATTTAATTACACTATCAGCTAATAGGAATTTCAAATTTTCTGTGACATGTAAACCCATAACAACCCCAATCAACCAGTGACCTGAAGTCTTTGGAGTACACTAGATTCTGCCTCTAGATACAGTGCACAACACCAGGCAGCTGCGAGCAGGCAAGAGCTGTAGATCAACAAGCCCTTGTGTATGCTTTTAGAGCAAGCTATGATATTTATACCAACATTTCAGACCAAGGCCCTCTTTTGTCATTCCTTTGTTTTGGACACTACTGTTCAGTGTTCAGGTGAGTCTAATCTTGCAACCAAGATGTGTAATCGTGCATGTGGATTTAAAAAAAAAAGAAAAAAAAAGTTAGAAACTCAGAAAGTGACCTTCATCAGTAGGTTAGAGTAGATTGTTGTTGACCTAAATACCATGCTTTGAAAACAAGCTGGTTGAGCCAACCCAGGACACATGATATCTGTTCTGCTGTAACTGTGTTGCAATGCCTCCCATCCCACATCCCGGAGGGCGAAAACACAAAGTTGTCATAAGGTTCAAATAGGATTCCTAGTAGTAGAGGGTTTGTTTTTTTTTCAAATGGGCCTCCTTGGCATTCATATCATTAACAAACAAGCACTTGTGTGAATATTTGCAAGTTCTGGTTTAATACTAAACTCGCTGCAGCTGAAGCTATACATCCCAGTGGCAGCACAGAGGAGTCAGTTATCACGAGATGGATTGGGTAAGTGTGTTAAAGGTTATGAGCAACGAACAGAGACGGCGCTTCTGTGAAAATAACCTTGGGAGAAGATGGGATTTTCTGCTCCCCCTTTTTTCAGCTTTTGGTGACGCAGAAAGAGGACAACAGTCCACCCACAAGACCACAAGAGGCCGTTTAGCACTTTCTGATAAGCAGCAAACAGTTTAGCTCGTTAATCATTAAATAACAAACATTAGGAAACATGCAGACCGACACAGAATAGTTATTAAACGACATGGTCCTTAGTATCACAGGCCTGAACACTACGGTGCTACCCCCGGTCTGGGCCCAAACAACAACCGCCCTGAGAGGACCAGCCATGTGACTTCCTAGCAATCCGCTATCCTCAGCTGGAACAGCTAATATGGCCTGATCCAACACGTTGCGGCATGCAACGCCATCGGAAACGTCACATCTCGGCTATCCGGTGGATTTCACAACTCGTGTCAAACTCTAAACAATAGGAGACGGGTTACTTTTCCTTCTTTGCTGCTAGTTGAGCAAAGTAACAAGCACCGTAACCGTCGAGTATAAATCTCTAAATGACCTTGTGTGGACAAACAGAACCTGGCAGATTAGCATCTCGCTAACGCTAAAGTCGTAAACAGCCGATACTCCAGGGCGTCTCCGAGTCTTCCAGGGGAAATTAATTCAGTGCGACAGGATACTTTAGTCATTTTAGATATTCGGTAATTCTCGTCAATTAACTAAAATGCTCCAGAGCTCGGAGTATCTGATGGAAAAGTTAGTGGAAAGTAGTTCTGCAGGCTGTCACGTTACTCGCGTACAGACGAGCATTCCAGTCTCAATTGAGAAAAATGCCATTTTAATTTTTGGTCGCTCACTCTAAAATGTACACACTTGGTACAAGCTCTGCTGCAGCATGGCACAATGCGACCAAGGGAGGGAAATTCGGCACCGCCATGATAAAGAAATAATGGCTTATTTTTTTTATAAAACCACATTTTGGATAGCACTGTGCTGTCTCCGAACACGGGTTATTATGACGGAAAACTGAACAGACAAAGCCGAATTTGGAAAGTGACTGCAGACGGCAACACAATCCTTCACCATTCACAACTATACGGCGCATGTTCCCCTGCGGTTCATTAAGGTCGACGTGAACCATCCAAACGAGTATAATCCCGTATTGATTAATAACCGATAACGGAACTAGAGTGTTATCGGAGCTAACGGCACGAGGACGTGACAACAAAGAAGCTACGTAGAGCTGTCAGAGGCTCCGGCTCGATTGTATTCAGATGCGGCTTCAGCCTCTATTGTTTAACACAGCAGCCACACACAGGAGCTGCCTCTCTGGTACACTGGGACGTGTTTGAGAAAGAACGATACAGGCTGCTTTCTTTATACCGTCAAAGATGTAGCTGGGTTCTCCGCAATGCTAAGTGGCTAGTAGCGGCTACAGCTAGCTAGCATGCTGCTACACTCCGTGGCCCTTGTGTGTGGTGATTTATGTAGAGGAAAAACACGGCCGCCCCCACCCAGGCCCGAGCTCTGCGTATGACTAAGCGCTAGATAACCTGTTCACTTGTAAAGACCCACCGGATAAGAAAAACAAAATGCCTAACAGTGGCATTACAAATAAATGTGTCAACTGTTTCGCTAAACGACAAAATTAATAAAAACTCACCCCAACAGCTTTCAGCACTGTCACCAGCGCCGCTAGAAGCAGCACGGCACATTACGTAGTGATCAGGGAGGCGTCTATCGCGAGATTTGACAACGGTCGCTTCACCAGAGAGCCTAAAGGAAAGAGTGGAGCAGCCGTAGTCCCGCAATGATCCACGGGAGACTTAGCATACAGTCATGTTATCTATATATGTATTTAGAACTGTAACTATTCGTCTATCTTGCAAACTAGTTTCAAAAACGGATATATAAGAGTTATCCAGCCGTGTTACTGGAAATGTATCATCACGTCATTTACCATCTTCAGGCAACACAAATCAGTACGTCCCCCTATTTAATTCCCTGTCAGCATCTATTCTTCTCCTGAAGTAGAGGTTCTGAGGCCACACGTTGCAACTTAGGGTTGTATTCAAGAATGAAATCCATCGTGGGGAAAATGTAAATTGATGCAGCAGTTCTTCTCTGCTAAAATCTTCTGATTGAAACTTGTGGAGACTCAAAATGTTATTAATAATTAACATGTTACTGAAACCGTCGATCTCTAATTAGAAATGGTGATTCTTGATTATTGTAGGCCACAATGATGAGAAATAAATTAATCTCCAAAAAATATTAAAAACTACAATCTATTGAAGATAAAGTATTAAGACCGTGATTAGTTCTTTATGAAAGCTGGGTACTTTCTTTCTTTCTTGCCCTCTTATAAACCAACCAGGATTTTTGTGCCGTCTTTACACCCTTTTTTTAGAATCTTTAATCAGCTTCACAGTGCCACTGTCAATACTATCCTGAAGTCCGGCCTGTCCAGTAGATGGTACTCTTTACAAAGAACAGACCTGGGAGTGAGATAAAATTAATATTTTATAGTCCATACTTGAAACGAGTGAAACACCTTTTTTAGGTGGTTTGGTGAAAGAATTACTTGTTTACATGTTTGAATGCTGCACAGAAATATTTGACAAAAGTAAAAAAGTACTGAATGTAATGAGGTGTTTCGTGGGAAGTGAATGTGGCAGACAGGACAGCATACAGTGGATTCATGAGGCCAATATTAGGTCCCCTTGGCAACATTCTGCGAAGACATGGTATCAATTTTCATTGCTATGCAGATGATATCCAAATCTATCTCCAGACACACACCTGGCTCTCAACTGTGTTACCAGATGTCTTGCTGATATCCACATCTGGATGAGCAGAAACTACCTGCAGCTAAATTGCAGTAAGACTGAAGCCATCTTCATCGGCACCCCCCACCAATCAAACCAGGCAGGCATCATTGGCATTGTTGATAATCATTCCATCCAAAACTTGATTCTTCACTATCATTTAATGCCCACATAAAAACAGTCTGCCAAATCTCTATCTGAGGAACATCTCCAAGCTCCGACCATCACTCTCCCAACCCGATGCTGAAAGACTGGTCCATGCCTTCATAAGCTCCAGCATTGGCTACTGTAACTCTTTGTTGGCAGGCCTTCCCTCTAAAACCATCCAAAAGTTACAGCATGTCCAAAACAGTGCTGCCCGTGTCCTCACCAAAACCAGGAAAACCCAACACATCTCCCCAGTCCTCCACTCCCTTCACTGGTTGCCAATACCCCATCGGATCACTTTCAAGGTTCTCCTACATATGTACAAGGCCATTAACCGCTGTGGCCTGAACTACCTTCAGGACCTCCTCTCCCCTCAGTCTTCATCTCGGTCACTCAGGTCTAGCAGCCAGAACTCCCTTGCTTTTCCTCGCACTAAGCTCTCAACCATGGGGGACCGTGCCTTCTCCATATTGGGGTCACGCCTGTGGAATCTACTCTATTAGGGCCTCTGACTCCCTTGCTGCCTTCAAAAGCAGCCTAAAGACTCATCTATTGTACTCTGCTTTTAAATAGGGCTCTGTTGGAGTATTTTTGTTCCTTTGATGCTTAGTTTTTTATTTATTCATTTATTTTTAAACTCTTCCTCCTGTGAAGCAACTTGAGATGTCGCCTGATTTTAAAGTGTGCTATACAAAAAAAAAAATTAACAGCAGTGACATCTAAAAAGAAAAGGCTAAAAGTTAAATACAGTTCAATATCAGGCTTTCCGATTATACACAGATGCATTTAAAACAGCCCCTATGGCAGCATGACAGGTGGAAATGAGGGGGATACAGCGATCACTGACCTACTATAGGTTCATTTACAGGGTCACAGTGAAGATCAGCCAACACGAGACAATTTAAAACTTTAGGAAAAGGAGGGAAACAAAAGCTTTGGATGGATGATGTCACGGGAAGCATCAGCACTTAGCTCAGTTTAACAGTGTCATTACCAGAAGTACAACCTTGGATATATCCTGAAACTATGGCAACATTCACACAATTAAAAAAGAAGAACAAGGATAAGGAGTTCATTTTTAATTACTCACACCATACAGGCAGATTTTAATAGTTACCACAGTTATGTCCATGTCTCCACAAACGCATCAGAGAGCCTAATTCACAAAACAGGAGGAGCATTTATTGTTCCTGAGCTTTATCTTAAAGTAGGGAGATGGTTGGTGAGGAATTAACAGTTTACACAGAATAAATACTGTAATATTGTCCCCAGTGGATAGAGGATATGGAACCACCAAGAGCCATCATCTGTTAGGACTCATCCCTGGGCTCTGATAGCAGAACAGACATTTTAGAAATACAAAAAACATTTTACAGAATGTATTATACTATTATACAGTTGATTAATGAATTCAGAATCATCGATTGAGTTGTGAAAGTGTAAGTGAGTTAAATTAACTGACCATGACAAAATAAGTTCAATAAACTTAAAATATTAAGCTGAATCACCAAGCCACATAAACAGTGGTTACAGGTAGACCTGCTTTCTTTTTTCTAAATTTAAAGAGTTTCCTCTTCAGTTAACAAGAAACTTAAAACCTCTGTTGTTGAAGTCACATGTTAGACCAGAATCGATACTAAGACGATCTGTGAGGCTGATCCCTACGGTTGCCCAGAAGGGTCAACGCAACTGCAAAAGCCACAATGCAAATGCAAAAGTCACAACGGAAGTTAACCCACAACGGAAGTGCGCAGCGGTCGGAAGAACAGGCTTTGTTGCCGAAGGATAATATTTTCTGACGGACTATTTTGATTACGGGAGAGTAACCAAACGATGGATGGCAGAGCACATACATAACGTTATGACAATTTCAACATGGTGACCAACATTGCTGATTTGTGAAAACACATAACGACATTAATCACAATCATGGAGCAGCAGCGTTTTACTTACGTCTCATTAAACTCTCCCGTTGTGTTTTGGCTTTTGCTGTTGTGCTTTGTTTTTTCCGGTTGTGTTGTGGCTTTTGCAGTTGCGTTGACCCTTCTGGGCCACCATAGATCCCAATCACAGTGAAATAAATTAGAAGTCTACAGGTGTAAGGGCTGAATTCAGTACTAATGTTTGTCTTAGTCAGAATTGTTTTAATTATTATGAAAAGAAACAGCCATAACCTCATCACCAAGCCTACTCATTAGCTAGTTTTGTTTCTGACAAACTTAATTTAATCAGCTGTGTAAACTCTCAGCTGTTCAATCATTCAACTCATCATTTTAAGCCAAAATCCCTCAAGTTATTAGAACTCTTGTATTCAAGTTCTAAAGTGGACTGAAAATAGAATATAGACATTTTATGTTCAATTAACAAAAAAATGGCAAAATGATACATTTACATTAAGTCAACTATAAGTTGATTTGACTGAATTCCATTGTGATGTTTTACAGTGCAGTAATGTTTTGATGAGTACAGGTACATATCATCAGATAAATGATCACACTGGCTGTTAGTCTCGGCAGGAATAAAGGGTGTTATTAGACAGAGGCTGAGGGAAAAGAGGCAACAGCAAAGGAAGAGAGGAAAGTGCAATGTTTTACAGAGTTCATAAGAAAGTGGGAAGCAGGAAGGAGTAGGAAGGTGAGAGTAATATCAAGACTTAGATTTGGACAAGGTAGGCTGACTTAATACAGACAGACATGGCTGCTGTAGGGAAGAACAAACAGTAGAATGTGTGATGCTACACAGTCAGAAACATGTGACAGAAAGAAGGAACCTGGTCCAAAACATTAGACTGATGAAAGTACAATTAGGTGAATGAGATATTGTACAGAATAGTGAAATAATGAACGTTATCAAATCATGTATTTGCTGACTGACCCCAGAGCCTCCACACCAGCTGGGGGCGCTAGTGCACCACTCCGTGTTTTTACTAGGCGCCAGGAAACACCACAGAAGAAGACGAAGGAGTCGTTTTGTTTCACACGGAAACGACTTGACAACAACTAGTGCTGATACTTTTATTGTGTACACGGTACTTGTTCCGTCTACTGACCAGACATCACTGAAGTCCCACAACACTATGCTCGTGTTGCTCTAAAAGCTGCCGCGGCTAACCAGGGCTCTGTAGCCAGCGGAAGCTCCACGGTCCGACCTGACAGCTGCTGGTGTCGAGTAGCTCGTTTACGTTTCATCGAGCGGTTGAGGGTTTCCAGTCAATGGCCTGCACTCTGGAGAAAGTGTTGGGCGATGCTCGGACTCTCCTGGAGAGGCTGAAGGAGCACGACACGGCCGCCGAGGGGCTGATCGAGCAGTCCGGGGCCCTGAGCCACAGAGTGCACAGCATGAGGGAGGTGGGAACTGCGCTGCCAGACAAGGTGAGACACTCTAGGCTCCATGTTCCAGTTAACAACCGATAGAGGGACTTAAGAAGACTTAACTATGATCATATGTGAACGTCCGCACTGGGAACCAGTGAGCTGCACCACAGCTGTCACCCTTTGGTCCTTATAGGTTTTAATGTTCGGTTTAGATTTTAATAACAGCTTTATTTAATAGTGATTCGGCTGACTGGCCCTTTAAACAGGAGAAGAGATGCAGCTGCTGGTGAAGAGAGAAAGTTCACCTGCCCAAAACACAGTGCAACAAAGAAAGAACGTGATAGACCTCAGGTCATGGCTATCCTCGTAGTTTCAATCGTAGCATCTGGACTTGGTTGGCTTCGTCAGTTCTAAACTGACTGGTTGGGAGTTCCAGGTTTTATACTCTTCAGGATCCATTAACACTATTTAAACTCCAGTCTGATGGGTGTGTGTTGCCCCTCCCTCATTATGCGAGTCGTTAGGTCATTCCCTCTCACAATGAGCTTCGTTAGGGTCCTTTGTGGCCAGGTTTTCAAACCTGGGGTCTTGGTTGTCAAGTTTTCAAACCTGGCCACAAAGGACCCTAACGAACCCCATTGTGCAAGGGAACGACCTAACGACCCTCATTGGCACCGTTCTCACCTGGCCACAAGGGTCCCTAACAAATATCATTGTGAGAGGGAATGACCTAATGATTTGCATAATGAGGGACACACACCCAGCAGACAAAAGCTTTAATGGCTCTTGAAGAGTATAAAATCTGGAACTCCCAACCAGTCAGTTAGAACTGATGAAGCCTCTTGGATGAAGGTGAAACATCTTGGAGCTAACTCAACCAAGTCCAGATGCTACGATTGAAACTACGAGGATAACGTGGTACTGATGCACACCTCGACATCACTGAAGTCATATAAACTATAGATCTGGGTTCCTTCTTTAACAGTGTTGGTCTCATTTGTTGCCTTGGCTTTTATTTGTATTTATGTACCAGAGGATGCTATTATATAAATAACCACGTATCTACTGCTTTTAGAATTTCTATACTGAGCATTTAGGAGATTTGACTGTTTCTCTTGGCAAAAACAAAACCAATTCGGGGCAATTCATAAAACATTTAAGGCTGTATTCTTGGACAATCAGTCCTAATGATGCCACCGCTGAACACAGCTACAAATAGATGTAAGTGATGTATGCAGGTATGTGGAGCAGCCCTGCTCCTTGGCAGAGACAGAGAGGTGGTCCTACAGGCCTCAGTACCCCTCAGTTCTGAAAAAAAAGTACCTTAGACAAGTGTTTTGCTTTCTGTTGTTTATCTCTTACTCTCTACTGCTCTTTATCTCTTTCTCCTCTCAGCACATTGAAGACAGTTCTGAGATTCAGGAGCTCACGAAATACAAGCCCCATGTCCTTCTGACTCAGGAAAACACTCAAATCAAGGAACTACAGCAGGAAAATAAAGGTACACAGACACGACTCTGGTGATGGTATGGCTGCTGTTTTACATCGCTTCTAACCCTCCTCACGACTTTCTCTGCAGAGCTATGGTTGTCTCTTGAAGAACACCAGTACGCACTAGAGCTGATTATGGGTCGGTACCGCAAGCAGATGCTACAGCTGATGATGGCAAAGAAGGAGCTGGACACCAAACCTGTGCTAAGCCTCCATGAGGACCACGCCAAAGTACACTGGCTTCCTTTGTGCATTTTTAAACTGCTCAGTCACTGATAGGTTACGATCGCAGAGGCTGGGATTTTGTAAAAACGTCTTGCTGTCTGACTCTTCTCCAGGAGGTGCAGACCCAGGTGGAGCGGATATGTGAGATGGGTCAGGTGATGAGAAGGGCGGTGCAGGTGGATGATCAGCACTACTGCTCTGTGCGGGAGCGGCTCGCCCAACTAGAGGTGAGCACAGTGCAACCAGGAGCAACCTTAGATGTTTGTCTGAGTGAGCCCATATTTCTTAGGAAGTATGTCTGCAGATAGTACTCTGACACAGTTTATGTAGACAAGATATTTCTGTGGCAAGATAAGGTGAAGAGATGCATAATACATAGACACAACCCTGTGTTTGAACACAACTCACACAAAAACAGCACAAAAAATGAGTCACAGCCAAAGCACAGCAGTAATTACAGTGACACCTCATCCCATTAGTGCAGTTCTAATCACAAATACATCCTGTGCAGATCAGCCTTGAAAACAGTGAGAGGTTGTGAATTAGCTCCTTTAATTACCTAAGTGGAATCCAGGCAACGTTAGGGGTACAATGACCTACTAGATCATCTATATATATATATTTATATACATATATACACAGAATACAACCTAATTAAAATATATATATTTTTTCTTTTCTTTTATCACTCAGTGCACTCTTTTTTTTTTTTAAGATTTATTTTTGGCTTTTCGCCTTTATTCGATAGGACAGTGGATAGAGTCGGAAACAGGAGAGAGTGGGGAAGGACATGCGGTAAAACGCCCGAGGTCGGACTCGAACCCGGGTCAGCCGTTACGTCTCTGCATGTGGGTCATGCGACATAACCATTAGGCTATCGTGGCGCCCCAGCTCAGTGCACTCTTAATGCAGTCGCATATTTCTAATGTGACAGCTGCACATTACAGTTCCTAAACTTTAAGCTTCATACATTTTAAAATGCTGCTCTACAAATGCATTTAAATCAGATACTGTCCCATAATGAAGAATACATTGTCCACTGATTGCAAGGTTGGTGGTTCGATCCCCGGCCCCTCCGCATACCGAAGTGTCCTTGGGCAAGACACTGAACCCCAAGTTGCTCCCAATGGCAGGCAGGCACCTTGCATGGAAGTCTGTCGCCATTGGTGTGTGAATGGATGTATGAATGGGTGAATGAGAAACACATTGTAAAGCGCCTTGAGTACCACTAAGGTAGAAAGGCGCTATATAAGTGCAGACCATTTACCATTTACTATTTAAATCACAGTCACAGGAGTCCAGGGTGTGGAGTTGAGTAACACTCAAGCATATGGTTAATGATGGATTAATCTAGTCTAGTGCACTTGTATGAATATGATAATGATTTTGAGCATAGTATAATTTTATATAAGAACAGTGCTGGTGAAACTGGGGTTCCTGGATTTGGTACTTTATCAATTAAAAGTAGAGAGGTGAAAGTCAAGTCCAGTGGGGGGAAGGATGGTGTGCTGCTGCAGGCATGAAAGCCCACAGACGGCATCATTAAAGCCGGAACATCTGTCAGGACTGTAACTGTGTTCATCAAAAGTATTTGTGCTGTTTTTTTGCAGGTGGAGCGACAAGACAGAGGTGGACTTTCAGAACTGGGCTGAAGGGGGTGCTGGTGGTGGCCTAAGGAAAAACGGGTTGTGTATCACCATGTCTTCTTCAACAGGTAAAAAAACATGCACATGTAGAGACAGCATACTGATCCATGTATACTTGCACATGACAACAGTGAGATTTGCTTGGTATGTTGCAGGGAAGTGGTCGACGGGTAAATGCAGCGATGTGCACGGCTACGTGTGCAAGAGAAGGACTGTGTCTGTGGTGGAGACTCCCAGAGAGCCGCACTACATCGGAGGATGTCCAGAGAAATGGCTGTACTTCGGGCACAAGGTTGGGAAAAACGACTGGATAAGAGTGTGGTCTGCTGGGAGGAGAGGGACAAGAATGATTCCTCTGAGGCCTCTACTATTAACTTACCCAGAGTATCTTTTTGTTATCTCGCTTCACTAAACCGCTAATACAACCACTGCCTTAATTAATGCTCACAGAAAGCTGGTTATTAACTCATAAAGTCAATCCATGGTTTCTTAACCTGACTATGAGCGCGTTCACATAAAAGACGCAGAGTTGGCACCAGATGAGTGATCACAAACATGGACAGAAGCTATATAAACACACCACTACATACCACTGCTACATGACATTTATAGAGGACAAACCTCAAAAATAGTGTCTCATCTTACCCTGTTCTCCTCCACAAATGAGCTCTTAAATGGTCACTCCTCTAAATTCCCAGCTGCCTCTGGTTTCGAAGCAGGATGTTTGTGTTTACATTCACATTTTCTAACTGGGTTATGTTTTCAACTTCATTAGAACCCCCCGCTGACAGCGCTGAAGCTGCACCAGATACATGAAATACACCAGCTGATTCTTCTCCCACTAATATCTACTATCTAACTATTAGATCCCAAATTTAGTTTTCTTTTACATGAATGATTGCATTTTTCACATTATTTAGATTATAGGCAGCATCAATGCGGTGTTTGGTGGTCTTTCTGAACCTAAATCTGCATGAACAGTTGTAATAGTTGCTTTTTTACGGCCTCTGGAGCACTTTGGACTCATCTGAAGTCATTTTTCACTAAAACTTAATGTCAGAAAGGTAATTAGTCAGAATTTGTGACTTGATAAGATTGACAAGCTTTACGTTCTGGTTCCAGATGAGACACACTGGCATGGAATTAATTATTATATTATCATCTCGTCCTGCATATTAAACAGATTGGAAAGTGTTGTTGCACCGTCTGTCCTTTCTCTCCTTGAAAACAACATATGGAACAGAGTGTGAGTCATTTTTTAGAAAGATTTTTCTGCTTTTATTAGACTGCTGACAGAAAATGAGGAGTGAGAGAGATGATAATAGCACCTGGACTCAATTTATGGACTTGTCCAGGGTTGATTCTTAGTCCCGCTGCCAAACTTTGCTTTTTTCTTCTTCACTAGTCACAAAAACGGAATCCTGACCCCTTCAAACCAGAGTCCTTAGAGGTGATCTGGGAATACTGATTTGAATTCCACAGTGTGATATTCATGTTCTGTGTTGGATGTGTGTGTTTGTGTGTTGCCAGTGTCTCCTGCTTCACCTCCTTGGCAGTCCAAAGGAGGGGAAAAGTTGGAAAGATGCCCAGTCCATCTGCTCCTCGTTCGAAGGCTCACTGGTGGCCATAGAGGACGAGATTGAACAAGGTACAACCATCTGACGATGCCTCATTTCGTACACAAACGGCATCAGACGAAAGCGTTTCTTTATCTCCATTGGTGGGCATGTCAGGAAGGAAAACCGCTTCTTTTGATTAATTTTTCTGTTGCCGTGCCATCGTCTCTGCAGCCTACATCACAATGTTGCTCCAGGGAAGCTCGGTGGGTGTGTGGATTGGCCTGCGGGACGAGGACACCATGAAATGGACCAATGGGAAACCTGTCAGCTACACCAACTGGTCTCCAATTGAACCAAAGAGCTATCTCACTGTAAGTGATGGTTGACCTACACTGCCAACTGTTTGTATTATTGTGATGTGTTGCCAATTATTAAGATAAGAAAAGAGGAGAAACTTTGTTATTCCTGAAGGAAATTCTTTTGCCAGATATTGCTCAGACATAAGAAAATACAAATACAAATTTGTGACCTAAAATAAGACTACAACTGAAAAAATTATAAGTAACACCGACAATGATACTGAGGTAGTAAAGTGTCACACATGATAAAGAAATATTGCAAATGAAATTGAAATATTGCACCAGAAAAATGAAATATTGGGCATTACAGTGACTTG
This sequence comes from Chromis chromis, assembly GCA_900302755.1. NCBI lineage: Eukaryota > Metazoa > Chordata > Actinopteri > Pomacentridae > Chromis > Chromis chromis. The sequence goes on from OMNN01085490.1 coordinate 37,776, forward strand.
ATATATGTCAAATCAAATATTGCACATGAAAATGAAATGTTAGACATGATACTGAAATAATATGCATGTTTGTAACTGTGTGGAAATGTGACCTTTACAAGTCCATGGAAAAATTGTCCAGAAGAGTCATTTTCAATCTCTTTAGATGATGGTGTCTGCGCTGAATGAGACTCTGTAAAACATCAACAGTTATGCAGCAATAAAACAGGAAAGTAGGAGAAGTTTATAATCCACTACTATGGTTACTGGTTCTAAAATTGTTACCAGCTCTATAAAATTCACACTGACTCTCCAGTTTGAAATTCTTCTTGTAATGCTATCCATATTAAAGGTTACTCGCTTTTATTTATTAACATTTCTTTTTCTTTTTTGTGTTTAGTATGTTGACTTTCTCTAAATACTACATTTCCCATGAGCCTCAGCTGCTGTGGATTACAGAAAAGCCAGTCAGAGGCGAGAATCAGATCAGCAACAGAAAACAAAACAGTGCTTCATAGTTTCTCGTTACATACTGCGGAATGTTTTTTTTTTAAGCTTTGGTTCACTAATAGCAGCAGACACAGGACTTTTCTTTCCAAATTTTCCATAGTAGTTGCTGACTTCTCAACCTTTGATGCACTCTGGCTTGGAGAGATTTGTGTATATTCAAGCTACAGTAACCTTTTACTTCTGAAGCTCCTCTCACTGGGCTGGGAAACAAAATAGATTTGTATTTTCTTTTTAAATCACAAAATTTGCAGGTGACAATACGCAGTGAACAAAGCTATAACCATCATTTTGCCTGTTAGAATACAACATGTAACAACATTACAACAAGATTTGTGAACACACCTTCATAAGTGTGTTATTGTCCGTAGGTTTGTGTGTTTGTTTGTTTGTTTGTGTAATGATATGAACTCTCTGATCTTATAGGAGGACGAGTGGCTCACTGGCTTCGCTGATGAACCACTTTGCACTGTTTTGTCCAACAACCACAACTTCCACCTGACGGGGAAGTGGTACGATGAGAAGTGCAGCGAGAGCGGGTATGGCTTTGTCTGTCAGAAACCTCAAGGTAAGCTCCCCTCAGTTTCAATCTCTTTGGTTTTTATTCTGTTTGTCTGTCCGTCACTGCTTTTCCAACACATCTGTCTTCAGTTTTTTGCTGTCAGACTCCTGTAGCTTTCGGATATTGAATAGTCTTTCATACACGTATAACTTATTCTGTCTGCAAGTCAAAAAATCCCTTTGCCTTCTTAAGGTGAATGTTGAGTGCTGACAGGTGTTTCTAACTCTACACTGACACCACATGTGACTGGATGGTTGCCAGTCACATTACTGTGGGTTCTCCAGACCATGTCCTTTTTATGTGGTCCTATATTGTTTTATTAAACATTTAATTCCATTTGACTGTTGAATTTAAATGAATAACTTGGTATTTTTGACAAGTGCTTATTTACTTAATTGCCAAGAATTAGATTACAAGATCAATGTCACTCTAATAAAAAGCTGATGTGCACAGGAGAAGAGAAAGTGATACACAATGAGGAGCCTTTTTGACTTCATAGCAAGTGAAGATGCTCTTTAGGGTGTAGATGTACAATGTTTTCTTGTTAGAGTTAAGGAGGAGACTTTATGACCACAAGATGCAAACTACTGGTTACCGTTACAAACAGAAAGGTCAGGTTATAGTGCTACTGGTTCTATAGGCTGGAAAGCAGCTCATGACCCAAAGTATAGTATCTCATCTGCCAAACATGGTGGTTTAGTTACAGCTTGGACATATAGCTGCCAATGGAACTGACACACTGTAATTTATTGATGATTTCACCAAAAATAAGCAACAGGATGAATGCAGAGGGATACAGCAGCATTCTGTGTGCTTAGATTCATTCAAGTACATCCACCATTCATTCAGTAGGACAACAATAGTAAACATACAACCAAAGAGGCTTTCAGGGTGAAGATGTAAAATATCCTCACCTGGACAAGTCAGACAGCTGATCTAAATCCAGTTGAGCTGCATTCTGCTTAAAGACCAAACCAGAGGCAAGGAGACCCCACAACAAAAATAACTGATTGTGGCTGCAGTTAAAGCCTGAGGAAGTTGCTACATTTCTGCTAATGTCTATCCATCAAAACCTTCTGGCAGTCCAAGGATGTTCCCCAAAATCCAGAATATTGTGATTTTGACTGACTTTATGTGTTTCTGTTTGATGATTTTTGATGTCTACACTTTGGACACAAAGTGTTAAAAGGGTTTTTATCTCCCACACAGTGGTTTCAATATAGATATAAATCTGCTCAAACTTGGCACTTAACCCTTAGTTGTCAATTTAAAAAAGTTACACAGAAGTCCTGAAGGACAACTGGTAAGAGGATTTTTTAAATTATTATTACAGTCTGGGATGTATTAATGATTGACACTGATACATGATTATTTTTTGTGCTGTGTCAGATTTTTTTTAAAAAGACAAAAATGTCTGCATCAAAAAACTGCAGTCAAAATGTTATGTATTAAAATAATTTAGCTACCAAATATTTATTCAATTTCAGAATTTTAACCCCTTAAATGCCAGTTTGTTTACATAATGCCCAGTTAATAAAAAATGTTTAAAAAAAATAATTAAAAAAAAAAACACAAAAACCCACAACA